>QLNU02014610.1:0-18633 GCA_006491805.2 Dysdera silvatica | reverse complement strand
AAGATGTTATTTGTTACAAGGAAATTTCAATTGTTATCGTGGCTTTCCGTCTTGTAGTAATATTCAATATTTTTTGTAGTAAAATTCAATAGTTTTTGTAATAAAATTCAATAGTTTTTGTAATAAAATTCAATAGTGTATTGAGAAGATTCTAGAAATTGGGGTAAAAAAACTGCACCAAAAAGGAATTATTTTAAAAATAATTCATATTTAGCGGGGGGGGGGGAATTTTGGGCTTTCACCTGAAGCCATATAACCCAAATCCTTCATTGGCATGACCGTATGAGGGGTGTCCGTTATGAGGAGTTTTATTATACGTAATTACATTATAATCAGTTGAGCTTAACGTATGACAACGTTCCAGGCTGAGGTATTATTTCGATTTTTAGTATACTTTGTGTTTAACGTTGTAAAAAAAAACTTTCTATGTCGTTTCGTTTTTGGCGCCTGGGCCGTTGTTTGGTTAACCTGCGCCTTAAACCGGCGCTGACTACACTATAGTCCATGGACGCCCATACGAGCATTTCTAGGGGGCGGGGGGGGGATAAGAAAAATTAACGAGCATTTTTAAGGGGAGGGGGCTGAGAAAAATTACCTCCTTCTCAAAGCTGTCGAAAATTTTAATCAATGTACAAGATACCAAAACGCTACAAAAACAATTGATACCGCTTGACAATTAGTAATAAGCTAAAAATACCTTATTTTAAAATGTGACTGCAAAATTTTTTGAAAGTAAATGCATAGTAGGTTCGGGCAAATCAAATTTTTAAACGGGGGTACCGGAGCCCCTCTTCATCCCCCCATATGGGCGCCCATGATACAATCTCTCGACCTAAAAATGTGAAACGAAATCTTCCGTGACGTTTAGTTTTCGTCGTTACAAATATATTCGCTAGAGAGTATTACAACAATCATGTAGTATATCTGATTCAGTAAAATTATACTCTTTTTTTTTTATGATTATTAGATGTTATAATTTAAAGTTAATTACCTCTGAAGTTATTTAGAACAGAAGCGATCCTTGATCAATATTCAAATAACTACAGTGACGTCAGCAACCTTCGATGAAGCTATTGGCTGCGCGGTCACTTTTAGGCGGGTCCAAATCCTCTGGTGTAGTGTATAACTGCGCGTTTCTCAGAGCGTAGATCACAAGCATTCCATCCCAGAATAAATAATGGATCCCAGCACAGAAGCCGTAGTGTCTGAAGAAGCGAAAGTAAGATTTGAGTAACAATTTTCCCCGTGTATGTTAGTTAAACAATGATTGCGCGGTGTGCATCGATGGTTAGTAAGTCGCTGATGAAGGTATGTTGCGAATTGTACTTACATTCAAATAGTGCCGGATTTAGGCCCCGCGATTTCGTGGGCCCTTTTCTGGGACCTTGATATTTAACTTTCAAAATAGTTTTTATTGATGAACCTGGGTACTATAGACAACGAACTTCAAAGAGAAACTCTACTGAATATTACGAAAGCTATTCTCTAGGGGCCAGTTGGTCTCTTCTAGTTCACGGCAGGCGCGGATTCAAGTATAGGTAATGTAGACTTAAGCCCCGAGATTTCGTGGGATCTCGATATTTAACTCTTGTTTATGAACCTGGATACTGTAGACATAATGAACTTCAAAGAGCCAAACACTTTACTGAATGTTACGGAGGCCGCCTTTTTCTTAAATAAAAAGGGGCCAGTTGGCCACCTTCCAGCTTAGTACAGGCGTGGATTTAGGGGGAGAGAAGGCAATCGCTCCCTTGAATGGAAATTTAACGTTGAAAAGATACAACGTAAAATTCCAATGAGGTATTTCCAAAAATGAAGTCGTTTGATCTCCCCAATTGAATGACTTCTAAATCCGTCGCTGCATTCAAGATTGACCCATGTTTAAGCTTAAATTCAGCGCTGGACGGATATTTTTCTACGAACCATAAGGACTTTAATTTTAAACTGTTTCCGAAGTAAAATGTTTGTATTAATGTCATGTTTAAATCTCTTCAAGGTGGAAGTGATACCACCTGAACCTGGTAGTCCATATAAAATGGCCAAGCTCGTATACACTGCGGGTAAGTAAAACACAATTATGTGAATGCCGCCTTAACGGATGGGCTAACTGGGCTTTGATTTGAAAGGCCCAATCAAATAAGAGGCCCGAATTGGCAGTAGTTCAATATGGCTCCTATTGGAAAACCTTAAACGCAAACAGGTTCCCAAATGAGGCCCAGTGTGCTTGAATGCGTTAAGGTTGCTTTGACTCATGGTTGCAAATACGGAGCCAACATTGCGGAAGTAATACTCTTCCTCTTGCAGATGAAGTTGAGAAGAGCACACAAGAAACTGCTGCAGCTGCAAAACTCTCTAAATCAGATTCGCCTTCTGAAAAAACTGCAGAATTTTCTGAAGCTAAAGAATGTTCAGTCATAGAGATGCCAGCAGCGGATCCCCCTGTAGCGACGGCAGACCCGGATTCTGAAAGAATTCCCCTGCTGTCAGAAGTTCGTGTAGAATACGTTCGGCCTCCAAGCGGTGGATCCACTTACTCAAACATGAGCCAGCAGTGTTTACCATGTGCTCAAACAGCTTGCTGTTCCTGGGTTCGACGCTGTGCCGCCATATTTTCATCCCGTATGTTTGATTTGTTATGATATAACTATATCCGACTTTCAATTTACCTATACAGTAATCTTAACCAATTTTTATTGTCCTTTAGCTTTTTGCTTGCCGCTCTACTTCATAGTTTTGAGTCTTCCACTTGCTGTAGGTTATATGGGTAAGTTCATGACTCTTCAAATTACATTTAAATCTGTACGCAATAGTACGAAGCAAACATAAGATTAACTTATAAGATACAAAAACCTAACTTATGCTCAAGCGCAAACCTAAAATCTCTACCGTATTTAAACGATTTTGAAATGCCCTTTAAAAACGCACGAATGTACTTCTCATTCTTCTAATTAAAGGCCAGTAACAACTGTCACAAATACTGTAGTTTATTAGAATCGTTAAGCAGAATTAAGCTGAACATATTAAGCCTGCTAAATTTAATACTCGATTAAACATATCCTCGTTAGACAAATTACCGTGCATGACATCTCAAACTTGCGACGCGTGGAGCTCTGGGGTGTGATTCTTTACCAATCCATAGTCGGACTTGATTCCGTTGGTGATAACTGAGGAACTGAATGTGTTTGCGCCTTAACACGAAACTAACTTAATACTGGCTTATTCACAACTTTATGCTTGATTGTTCCACCTTGTTAGGGTTATTGCGTTGACAGGCTTGTTGGTAACTTAGAAGTGCGTACAAAGTCGTCAAACTTTGCACATAAATGAGAATTTCTCTAGTGAATATAACTCAGTATGAAATTTTCTGACTATCACAGGGTATTGAGTTACATTAAAATGTACTACCAATCGTCTATAGCAACTACTCTCGTTAAACCAGCTCATTTCAAGCTGGATAATGTCCTAGTTTTGATTTAAACTTCATGACCCCCGTGCTAGCTACCCTTGCTTTTCCAAACATCAAACGTAAATCCAGGATAGCATTCTACGACAAACTTCATGGTTGAACGTAATATCCTGGCTTTAAAAACAAGTTGACCCTACAGATTTAGGGGAATGAAACTTCGATGACTCGGATTTAATAACTTTGTCAGTTGTAAACTTTAAATTTCATGGCTCTACAACCGAATACGGGTGTAGTCTTTTAAATGAAGTTAGGCTTTAAAGTTGGTCTTCCTTCTTACTGTGCAATAGAAATTTTGCCATAAAATAAGATTTAACGTCTTATCAATTTTTCTAGGTGTTAGTTACATGTCATCGTGCCCTGATGGAAACAGCCTTCCCATCCTCTCATTCTTAATTGGTTTGTGTGGTGCACTGGGCCTACTGAGCAAGATAGTGGAAGGTTTCAATTCCTGTATTTACCCAGAGTTTCCACCTTGGGCTCTTCCGGTCTACATCTACTTTTTCACTCTGTCGACCATGGTTCTACTGCTTCTTGCGCGTAAGTTGAATTTTTATCAGTTTTAGATAAACGTGTTATGTAATTAAAGCTTGCTCAAAAATGGGCTTTAAGATACTTATACAGAAATTCTTGAATGGGCCTGAATTGAACGGTTACGTTCAGGTATACTCGCATACGGAGTACCAAACCCTTTCACAAACCTCGTAGTTCTGAAGAAACAACTTTTGAGAATTGAAGTTCCAGGCTGAGCTATTAATTTTGATAAAATTAGGCAACGTATCACATGAATACCATTTTTGTAACACTAATGGTATTTTGTAATACTAATTTTCCATCGGTGCTAGGTATACATTAAGTCAGATGCCGAATATCACTTCGTGTTTTCTAGCGAGTAAGTTAGCTGTATTTAAAAATACCTTCGTCTGTGGATTTGTAATAAATCAAACCCATTGTATAAAATTTCAGATTTAATGGAAGTCTAGCTTTCGGCGCACTAAGCTTTACCTTAAACACATGTGGATGGCATGGGATCTACTTTCAATAGATGAGTGCGAGAACGGGTGATAAAATAGAATAGAAAAAGCATGGTCTTCTACGTTTCGGCAGTTCAAATACGATTCCGTATGGCCTTGCCTCGTCTGGCGCATAATGGCCTTACCCTTGCGCCATAAATTTAACAAACTATTCTAAAGGAGGAAGTGAGGCGTGCTTTTATTTAGTTGGAAAAATTACAAACCCGCGGGATGAGCAAATTGTATTACTCGTGTTGCACGTGGAAATCGCGGGATAAGTAGTCGGAAGGTTATTCGGAATTGAATTAACGAATGTATGAAAGTTTCATGAAGTCTCGTCTCTTTCAGAAATGATGATGGTGCTTACTCTTAACCCCAACTTCAAAGAAATCGAATCGAAGAATTACTGCGATCAACGTTTCTTCGATTTCACTTACTACGCGAGTACTGGAGGATTCTTCTTGGTCTCCTCCTGTTTCGGTTTGTTTTTACCCACAATTACGTGCTTGGAGAATGGAAACGGACATTGAGGCTGGACACCTTTTTACAACACGGAACTGATGTGGATCTTTTGAATCTAGTCAAACGGAACCTAGTTTTCCTAATGGTTACTTTTCGCTTGGGATGTTTTATTTTTAGCGTTTTGTATTTCTATTTGACATTAAAATTCTAATTTAATTAACCTAGCTTGTACTTGAATCTTATGGTTGTGCGTTCTAGCGAACAAGAATTTTGGTCTTTAACATGTTTAATTTAGACTTTAACAGAAACCTTAACTACTCTGTATGGAGTGCAGCTTTGTTATAGTTAAAAGGAAATAAAACGAAATTTGACATGCAAAATATTGAGTTGAATTCAACTAATTTAGTTAAGTTCAGATGCGGTTACATTAAGTTCTCGGTAGGCATCCACAACTTGATATAGTTCTAGTCTGTAATTTCCCGAAGGGAAGTTTTAAGCACTTCAAGATTTTAAACCTGACGCGAACCTGTTATCGTTGCGCCATAAGTCACTTTCAATTGAGTAAGATGCAAGACTTTCCGCTTGAATCCTATAATTTATACCTCGTATACAATCTCATCCTTGATTTGAGCAGAATGACCATTGCTATCCTTGCGCCATAAAGTTACAACCAATTGAATCCTATAAAGCTTTAGTTAAAAACTTGTCTTTGAACAAGCCTTCGATACATTAGTTCGATGAACGTAATTTTAACTAAATTACCGCTAGCGATTGTTATTCAAATTGACGTGAATTTTAAGCTTCGTTAATTGTTAAACATAGTCCATGTCTCATTCCCAAGAAATTCACTCTTCGAAGAGTTCAGTGAAACGAGATTCACCAACATTGAACTCCTAGAAATAAGTTTTAAACAGATTGCTACAGTTAGCGAACAGCTTATAAGTTTGTTCTTTATCTCGTTGTTGGAAGATTCTAATTGCGCTCAAATGGGGATACTTAGCTCAAACTTTATTAGAAAGGTAAAGCCTTTGAAATTTAAAGTCCATTAAAATCTTAAGCCAATCGTGCAGGTTTCAGCCCCTTAATTTTTCAGAAATGCCATTAATTTAAACTTCCACAAGACGTTAATTCAGAACTTCAATAGGCCGTAGGATTGACCTGACAACGAAAGTACCACTCTTAAGTAAAAGTCCTCAATCAAAATTGAGGGTTGATCTTGCACACGTTACCAAAACTCCATACCTACGAAATTGTATTTTAATGTTAACCGGTTTTATTGCTGAACAACAAAGAAACATTCGGATCTGTAAACTTTAAACCTCAAATACCCGTAATTTCAAAACTTGCATCCAGGTATTTTTAAGCAAAATCATTGGCTTTCGGTTCTTAGACTGTATACTTTAACTGTGCATATTTTTGCACAACTTAAAGGTATTCCGGTTTTGTGCTGAGGATCTTACTAGGCGAATTAGTGTAAATTAGCCTTTGTCTTGAAACACAAATGCTCTCATTAAATGAAATAAGTTTCTGAAAAACCCGATGGCTTTTAAAATTAATACAGTGTAAAGCTAGGTAGCATTGTCAAACCTTTAGTGCAAAGGGCCACTTAAAGTTTTCTTACTTCGAATTAGCTGTTTGTTTCTTTAAAAAAGTTCCGGTTATTTACTTCACTTCGCGATATGGAAAACGGTTGCTCGAGATTTTGCTTTATTTCTAAAGTCTCGAAATTTTTATTTACGTATAGGACGGCCTTAATACATTTCGGGGCCCCCTTTTTTTGAAAAAAAAAAATACGATTAACAAGGGCTTGACACGAGTAAAATTTCGTCACTTGCCTAATGTTTAAGAGATTACGCAGCCTTTAACGAAATGCTTTTTGCTTGATAAAAGGAACATCAGTTCTCGGAATTTGGAAGGCCCCCCGAGTTCGGATTTTGTTGGTCCACCCACTGAAAATGCATAGTTCATATAACTTAACAGTTTATGTAAGATGGCACCGTTTACATAAAACATATTAAAACGAAACTATCTACATTGCTTTCTTCTGTCAACGACTTTACGCAGACACGCTCTTGGTAAGACGTAATGTAAATACACGTTTGCATAAGACCCGTATATAACTTGGAACCAATGAGAATACTCACTAAATCCGTTTGTCATTTAAAATTACAAACTTTAAATGTAAGAGTATAGGAAACATACTTCGACACTGGCGTAAGTTTTAAAAACGCATTTCAGGAGCTAATTGCTTCCTTCGTCAAGGGAAAGTTCAAGTATTACGTAAATAATATTTTGGCAATTTATAACCCCCTCCGTAAGCAAAAACTAGCATTGGCCGACATATGCAAATAAAGCACAACAGCAATTCCCCGAAAATGTTTTTATGTAAAACGTAACCTCCCCATGTGAAGGCAGAAATTTTTCAGCAGAAAACATTTCTGCCTTAACTTGATAAAGGGAGCTGTTAGCTCCCGAAATGTCTTTAAACCTTACGCGAGTGTCGAAATAACTGTTGGTCATGGAATTTCCTGGTGACTGTTTCGTTAGCATAGGAAACGTCTGCATGCAACAACAGACTTAAACTTGTTTAAAATTTAATGAACAGCCACTGAAAATTCGTCACCAATTGACTTACAGTACAATAAGGTAAAAATTATTTATGTATTAGCCATATCATTTAACTTTAGTTATGCTCAGAAAGCTGTTTTGTCTTGCAAGTAAAACTAAATTGAAGTAGAAAAATTATTTCGCGGTGTGAACTTTCACAGCTGATTTTAGAAATTGAAGGGTTTTATAGGGGGTCATTGGCGTGTACAGGGTGTTTATATGGGGGTTGTAGCCCCCAATGCGATGACATTTTGCATATTTAACATAGGAATATGCGAGTTGCAGCTCTGTAACCCCCATTATGAACTTTCTGCGTACGCGTATGGAAGGGTTAGCTCTGTCGAAGTCCAGTGAAAAGGAGTGGCGTCAAACGTTTTGTGCAATTGTTGCATAAAAATGGACTTAACATCCTAAAATGACTCTTCTTTTAATGAGACGCCTTTAAGCGAGATGACTTAGTTGTCTTGGTATTCAATTTTTATTGAATCATAAATACTGAAAAAAAACTTATCTATTATGGCACCCTTTCGTGCAATGGCGCCACGGGCTATCTCCCGTATCTTCCGCCCGCTCTGGATCTTATCAAGGTAGGATTAGGGTTTCATGAGGGGGGCCCCCAGATAAGTTTTGTTGGGGCCCCTTACAGTATAAATTAAATCTAATTACGGTAGGACCCGTATGTGACCGTCTTGAGACCAACGAAAATGCTAGTTATATCCTATCCCTCACAAAATCAGTTTTAAAATTTAAAACCTTGAAAATAAAATTCGTACAGGTAACATACGTATTTGCATACAACGTCCGTGCCGTATTTCTGAACAGAGAAGACTAGGCCGGCAAAATTTCATGTATTGAGTCTGATGACAAAATACCATACGATGCGGTGGCTTAACTATTTCCCCGCCCGGGGCGAGTGACTGTCATTGCCGTCCGCCCCATGGGATAATAAATTTTGTTTTAAAGGCTAATTACCGCCCCCGAATTGTGGCGTCCGGGGCGACCGCCTCCCTACGCTATTGATACGATGTAATCTGATATTTTGCCGAGAAGGAATCTAGACGTCATGCTTTCCATTTAAATGTCGGTATTCGACAGGCTTTTATTTTTTGCTAAAATTAAAATTTATTTCAATAAAATTGAATTTGATTTATTATATACAAAGAAGAGATAATACTTTAATATATTAGTTAATATTGTTTAATATTTATGTTTCAATTTATGAGTTTATTTTTAAACAAAGTTATTGTCAATACAAAAGTTTTGGCGTGTATTGAATGTAATAATTTTTATATTCCTACCGTTCGGGGGGGTAGGAAGGGGTGAGAAAATGTTGCCTTGGGGCGGCAAAAATTGTAAATCCGCCCATTTGCAACGTACGTATGAAAAACCCAAAATCCGCGCCATGATAATTTTTGCTTTGGTGATAAGTTCCGATTGGCAACGACTTTAGAGTATGGTAGTCTTCACCGCGCCTGGCCCCTAAAAAAAATGAAATGCAGGCCCCAATCATTGTTTGTCTACGCTATCGTTTCTTAAACTTTTTGGTTACGGAGCCCTTTTAAATCCAACACTATACGACGTAGCCCCAAATCCTATCACACAAATCTTAAAAATTGAGCAATTCATTATGTATACAAGGGGCATTAACCACCTGACTGCTTATCCCGCGATTTCCACGGGCAATATGAAAGTAACCAAATTTTCCTTTCGAACGGTTTTCGCGGGTATGAAATTTTTCCATCTTTCATCTGTCATCATCTTTGGTTACAAAAATATGCTCCATATTTTAACTCTCAATTACATGTAGATTTGAAATATGTAATAAAAATATATGCAATTTTTGAAGCGACTTTGATAAAAAGAAAGGAAAAATAAACAGTCAGAGGGTTAAACCATTACGTGAGCATCTTAGGCGGGATGTGGGTTTAAACTTGGCTTATTTATTATATATCGGATTGCTTTGCTTGCTTTTTGGTTTTACGGCTCAAAGACTACAGTGGTCATGCTGCGCCGGGACCTACTGTTTTCCGAGGAATCCGAACCTCTTAAGGCCTAGGGAACCAAACCCCGGACTACAGTGAGCAGTGCGATCTTTATGAGATCTCTGAGTAAGCGTTCTTTTTGCACTGCTGGGAGTCGAACCCGGATTAGCCGCGCAATAGGAGAACGCGTTACCACACTGCGCCACCGCAGGGCATATATCCGATTGAAAGAGGTTGGTTGGGCGAATCGAAGAATCGCTGGATATGTCGGTCGAAGCGATGCGGCTATTGGACGGTGCTGGCAAGAGTGAGTAAACAACGGCAGATGTCAGCGTCGGGATGGCAGTGGTCGACCTAGGGCCACAACAGAACGGGAAGACAGAGCGATTGTCAGAGCAGCTGTCACAGCACCGGATTCGTCGTTATCAACTATCCAACGTGAAGCCTGCACACATGTGTCCAACATGACCCTCTGCAGACGACTGAGAGAGCGGAATTTACCTCTCACGCCTTTACACCGTCAAGTCCGATTACAGTGGTGCTGGGCTCGATCAACTCGGAACTGCGCTGACTGGGGGCGTATAGTCTTTAGTGACTAGTGCCGTTTCCAACTGTGTCCTGACGACAACTGCAGACATGTCTGGAGACGTCCAGGGCAGCATGGAGATCCCGCCCTTCATATCGCACGCCACACATGCCCACAACAGGGCGTTATGATCTGGGATGCCATCTCCTTTGATAGCCGGACCCCTTTGGTGGTCATTTCTGGCACACTTACAGCACAGCGGTACGTAGACGACATTCTACGATCGGTTGTGTTACCGTTCCTTTTGCGACACCCTGGACTTACGTTTCAACAAGACAATGCCCGGCCGCACACGTCACGTGTTGCTATGAATTGTCTTCAAGCTTGCCCAAGACTTCCTTGGCAAGCCAGATCTCCTGATCTCTCTCCCATAGAGAACATTTGGGACCCTATGGGAAGGCGATTGCAACCATCCAGGAATGTTGACGATTTAGCCCGATAGTTGGAGACAATTCAGCAAGAAATTCCGCAGGACACCATCCGGGATCTTTATCAGTCTATGCCACGCCGGGTGACAGCTTGCATCCAGGCCAGAGGTGGACCAACGCCTTATTGACTTCCTCCTTTTGTAACGGTCAAACTCTGCAATAAATCACTCAATTGTTCTGAAATTTTAATCGTTTATTTTTCTATATGTGTTCTTCACATCCACCAATTTTTATCGCAATCGGACAACTCCTCCTTGATGCGTCGATTTTTTTTTTGTTGCAGAATGCATATATGCTTAAATTTAAATAATACTCAAAAGACCCTTAAACGGTGGTAGGAGAAAATACGATGATAAAATGCCCTCTTTGTGAAAGATTAGTTGGTGTGAAAAAGATCAAAGCTTTTTAAAATTTTCAATCTTATTTTCTTTTAAGAATTTCACTTTTATGAAATTATGATTATCCATATTGCATATAAATAAAACACCCCGTTTTAGAACTAAAAAAATAAATTAATAAATTTAGTTAAGTCAGGATTGTCCAAATTCCTGATTATTTTGATGCCAATGTTCTTCACGGAACCCCGAAATATTACCCACGGAACCCGAGAGCTTGGGAAGCGTGGTAATCCGGGTGTTACTCCTCAACATAACTGGATTCTCACTCATCAGTTTGATTCAACTCATCAGTTTGATTTTAAAACTCGCTTCCGTAAACAGAAGACTTTTTTATCAGACATATTAATATAACGTCGTAGCTATCCATTATTTTGTTGCTGACTTAACAATGAATTCGGTATTGTTCGCATTTTAAATTTGTCTGCCGACTTTAACTTCGTATATTGGGATTTAATAAGCGGTTTGCCCTTGAAGGACATAATTTTTTCCTTTCGAATTTCCTTTTCGAGATGATAGTGTTTTAACAAGCTTTTGTCCACAAAGATACAAACACTTTCCTCCTTTACGCTTTATTAAAGAAAGATAGCAAGACAATCAGTAACTTCTGTTCCTTTTTAAAAAAAAAAATTTTTTTTGAGTTTACAATTAACATACTTTTTAAAAAGTAGACATCGATGATATAGCTTAAAGGCTCATTTTGATTTCATGAGAAAGTGTGCGTTTCTGAAGGGCTCAAAAGTAGTTAAATATACAGTTTTGTTGTCCATAAGCTTTAGTTCGAATTCGGTTAAGCTTGGAAATTTGTACTGTTCGTTCACGAAAACAAGTCCGATGGAACAGCTAGAAATAACGGGAGGTGACGTCATAAACGGCCTATCCCATTGCAGCAGAGTGGGGACCAATTTCAGAACTCGATTTTGGCCAACAAGCGTTTGCCAAAAACAAGTCCTGAAATTCGAGTCCTCTACTGTAATAAACTAGCTCATTTGTGACGTCACCCCCGTTATTTATAACTGTTCCATCGGACTTCTTTTCGTGAATAAGCAGTGCATACGGGTTTTAAGATATTATTGCCCATCCCAGGGTTAACACAATTACCAAATGGTCAACAGTCAGTCAGTCACCGGGTCATGCTTTTCTGTAATTTTTGCAAATGATAATATATAATAATAAAATGCCCCAACAGCTTCATGTGCAGACCATTTGTCAATTGTGTCAACCCCGAGAAGGGTAATGGCATCTTTCAAACCTTATATACGAAGAAAGAGAGTAGCGTTTCCGTGCCTCGGTGGTCGAGCTGGTTAAGACACTTCAGCTCGTACGGAGGGTCCCCGGTTAAACCCCCAACCAGGGCGGTATCTCTTATTCTTCTATAATATTAAAAGCTTTAGCTTGAGCTAATACACGTGGGTGCCAAAAATATTATGTATACAATAAAACCTCTCTTAACGACCACCTCTGTTCAACGACTATCTCCCTTAATGATCACTAGTCTGGAAAGGGATTTCCTCACTCTATAGGCCCAATGTTAAATTTACCTCCATTCAGAGACCACATCTCTGGGCGACCGCTTCCCCACGGAACAGACGGTGGTCGCCTTAGGGAGGTTTTGCTGTATAGGGCCTTGATGTGGCGCGCCTAATGTTAACGCGCTCAACTAGTGTGCCGTACATCTGAATTTGACTTCCAAAGGTTGAAATAAAAATATCATCGACTACGTGCTCATTGTAAACCGGAGATTGAGTCCCCTACGTGTTGAGAGATTTTAAATTTGTTTTTCCTCGGAAATAGTAGTAGGAATATAATATAAATATTTAGAAATATAATATAGGGCCACTGCCCTACGATGCCATAGTGGCAACGCAGTTGTCTCTTGTGTCATTTATACGGGTTCGACTCTCAATGGTATCGTAAAACGCGTGCCATTTTTCTGCCCCTTGTAATCCAGAATTTGGTGTCCTTGTGCCGCATAAACACAAGCAAACGTGTGAAAAGTCACGTGAAGCCGTAGGTTCCATTTCACAGGTCCGCTTAGCTCTAATATGCTGTAGCCAAAACCTCCATAAGAACCGGAATTGTAAACAAGTTAAAGGTTGGCTGTAGCCCAGTTGGAAGAGCTCTTGGCCGGAAGAACGCAAATTATACTCCAGTGTGGAAAATTCCCAGTGGAAATCGGTTATAACGAGCGCCGATTATAACGACCAACCTCATATTACGACGGAATTTTTACAAAAAGTTTGATACCCCCTCACACGCCCCCCCCCAAATCTCTCTCTGTATTCAATCAGCTGAACCTAGTTCGCCTAAAGTACAAAGGGCTTGGGTTACGTTACAATAAAATGTGAAACCTTTGAATCGTTGAGCGTGATAGTCACGGGCGTACGCAGGGGGTGTTGATGGGGGTTGTAACCCCCCATTGCAATGAAATTTTGTATATTTAACATAGTATTATGGGGAGATGTAGCTCTGTAACTCCCCCTCCCCACTGAGCCGGTAACTCCGAACTTTCTGCATGTGCCTATGGTGGTAGTAGGGATGTAGAAAAATGGGGGCGCACTCATCTTTTATTAAAGCTACATTAGCCTTCTTTTTTAATCATTACGCCTCTGCTTAGGGGAGGCACTCTAGTGTGGATAGTGAGTGAAGAGCATTTCTTGACGGGATTAGAACGCATGAAGTGCCTTCCATTGGTCCCGATCGGGTAAAATCTCCATGCAACCTTGCTTTTAAATAAGAGAGAGACTCTTTTAATGAACATAATAACGATAATAAGATCACGCAAGGCTGGTTTCAGTAGCTTAGCAGTTCGTACATTAGCAATTTAAAGGCCACGGGTTCTATCCTTGCCTCGGGCACCTTCTTGGGTAATCCTTACGAGCCCAGTTAAGCCCGTAATTTGTCCTAAAAAGTGTGGGTGTGGGCTAAACTGAGTTTGGCCTTTCTGTGAGTTAAGCGGAACATCATTATTTTATAAATCTCCTAATTTTATGCTCTGTCAGATCTTACCATGGTCTCAAAATGGAATACGTGCAGCTGAATTTCATAGACACTTGAGAACTAAAACTTCGCAAGCAAATTTCTTCGAAGCAACATCCGATACTCCCTTAAGGATATTAAATATAATACTCGATTCATGATGAATCTCGCGATTCATCATGAATCTCGTCATATAAAAGTGCCTGAGGAAATGTATTAATGGTTGAGAATAATTCAGAGCTTGTTTATTTTTAATTGTTTTGCTTTTTTATGGCGAAGGCCTTTTTTCTAAAGAAATAATTGTAGCAGTGACCGATCCATGGGGGGGATTAAGGAAATTTCCCCCTTCCAAATCCATAAAAATGCGGTGAAAATTGATAACGAGCTCCGATTATAACGACCAACTACATATAATTAAGAAATTTTCACGAAAGGTTTGATTTCCTTCTTTCTTAATTGCTCGTTAAATCCGGGGTCAAAAAAAGACTTGTTCGCTAAAAGCGGTTAAATTGTATTGCGCTTAATCATTATAGAACACAAAATCCGTGTTTTCCTCACTACACCCGGAAGCTCGCTAAATGCGGGCTCATTGCAAGTGTATTCCTTCATGGGATGCCCAAATGTAAAATGATTTTTTATAAATAAGGCACATCGAGGGTCATAGAGCAAAATATGCACCTTTCATACTGAAATAACATTGAGTGTAACCTTAATTTTGGATACTAATATATTATAACGTATACCCGTACGAAATATATATATATAAAGTTTTCCTCGCCCATTCTTGGCGGTAACAGGCTTTGGGACGGGCAGAGCGCCATGTTCCCAAGCCTCTTTTTACATCACTTCTTAATGTGCCATGTCTAGAAACTTCCTGACAATGTGACACGTGTTTAGGATTGTGGCTTTTTGTATTTCAATGTAGGTGTTTGGGTCAATGTTGAGTATCTCCAAATTCGTCGCAAGCGTTTTTGGTACTATCCCTGTTGCTGAGATGACTAACGGGATGATGAAGATCTTTTCCATACCCCATATATCTCGTACTTCATGTCTGAGATCTTGGTACTTGGTGATTTTCGTTGTGTAGGTTGTCTGTATGTTATTGGTGTTGGGTACTGCTATGTCGATTAAGTACGTGGTCTTATTCGATTTATCGACGAGGGTTATGTCAGGACGGTTATGTGGGACTGTCTTGTCTGTTATGATTGCTCTATCCCAGTAAAGCTTGTGTGTTTCGTTCTCATGCACGGTCTCTGGCTCATATTTGTAGTACGGGCATTTTTCTGTCAGAAAGCCAGCATTCGCTGCCAATTTCTGGTGGACTATTTTCGCTACTTGATCGTGTCTATGTTTGTAGTCTGACTGCGCAAGGATCTTGCATCCTGCCATCACGTGTTGGATTGTCTCCGATGCCGCATGACAGTGTCTGCATTTGTCGCTTTCTATGTCTTTTCTCTGGATGAATTTCTGATTGTTCCTTGTTGCGATCACTTGGTCTTGGATGGCTAGCATGAATCCTTCTGTCTCTGGCTGGAGAGTGCCTTTGGCCAGCCAAGAATTTGATGCCTTTTTGTCAACGTGTGGGTGTTGCAGGTCATTGTAGTGCCTGCCATGTAATGGTTTTCCGGCCCAAGTTCTTAGTTTCTGTTCATTGGCTGTTTCGAGGACACGCTCTTCGGTACTACACAGGTTTAGTGGCGTGTAATTTGCATCTGCTTGTATTATGGCTTGGATGAGTGGCGATCGGGGACTCTTCAACTGGAAGTATTGCCTCATGCTCTGGATCTGCTTGTCATGTAAGTCTTTGAGGTCCGCTTGTCCGCGTCCTCCTTCTTCCCGGGGTAGTGTTTGCCGTTCAATTGCCGTTGCAGGGTGTAGTTGTCCGGCTCTTCTCTGGATGGTTCTCATTTTCCGCTGGAGTTGTTCTAGTTCAGTGTTGGACCATTTGATGATCCCGAAGGAGTAGGTGAGCACTGGTACCGCATATGCGTTAATTGCTTGCGTGGTGTTCTTCCCGCTCAGTTTCGTCTTCACAATGCTTCTAAGTCTTTCTTGGAATGCTTGCGTGAGCTGGACCTTGACTTTCTTGTGCTCCTGCTGCCGTTTTTGCATTATCCCTAGGTATTTGTAGGTTTCGCCCTCGTCCAAGGTCTTCAGTAGTCTCCCGTCTTCGAGTTCGATGCCTGGTAAATCTTCTTTGCTATTCTTCTGTATTTTGCACTTATCGAGGCCGAATTCCATTCCTATGTCCTTGGAGAATGTCTCTGTTATACTGATGAGTTGTCGGAGTTGGGTGATTGTTGGCGCGTATAGCTTGATGTCATCTACGTACATGAGGTGGGAGACTTTATGTAGGTTTCTCTTCAGCATAATTTCCAGCCATGTCTCAGCATCTTTTGATAAGTGGGTTTGCACCTTCAGCAGAACTACTGTGCTTAGTGTTCTTTCAGAAGATATCCTGTCAGACAAGCATCCCAAATGTTTCTTTATTTTTACTGTCTGGCGTGTTTAGCTGTAACCTGGTTCTCCATTGTTTCATGCTGCTCTGTAGGAATCGGATGATTGAGGGATGCACTTTGTATATGCTGAGTATTTCAAGGAGCCACGAGTGCGGAACAGAGTCGAAAGCCTTCTTGTAGTCTATGTATGCGGTGTTGAGTTTTCGCTTTTGTTTTCTTGCTTGTTCCAGGATAACTGAGTCGATGGTAAGCTGCTCTTTACATCCCAGAGTCCCTTTCTGGCATCCCTTTTGTTCTTCCGTCATTAAGTTGTTGCTTTCGCTGTGCCGGCTTATTTTTTCAGAGATGCACCCCGTGAGTATCTTATACAGGGTGTTAAGGCACGTAATGGGTCGGTATTTCGCTGGGTTACTGGTATCCTGGTCCTTCGGTAGGAGGTAAGTTATTCCCTTGCAGAGGAATTCAGGCATTTTGCTGGGGTCTTCAATTATCGCCGTAAGTTCCTTGGCTAATGGGCCATGGGCGCTGGTAAATTTCTTGTACCAGAAGTTGTGTATGCCGTCAATACCCGGGGCTTTCCAGTTGTGCGTACGTTGGATTACCTGCTGGAGTTCCTCTATCGTGATGCCCGTATACTCCATCTCCTCTATTCCCCTCGTAGCCTCCATTTCTTGCTGAATCCAGGGGGCACTTTTGTGCTGTACTTCATTGGACCATAGTGTCTTCCAGAAGGTCTCTATTACTGCTGGCTTTGGGGCTTCGTACTTGTCTTTGTTCGCTGGGGTCTCTTGAAGCTTCCTGTAGAAGGCCTTCTGGTTTGCTTGGAATTGCATGTTCTGTTGTTTTTTGTTGGTACAGTCTTTGTATCTTCGGAGTCTTCTGGCGTATACACCCAGTTTTTGTTTGAGGGTATCCAGATATTCGCTGATATGTTTATTGGGCTCTTCGTGTCTTGTATGGGTCCTATTTCTCTTAAGGGCCATCTTCACTTTCCTCACTAATTTCTTACCCCTATTTCCCTGCATGTACTGAGTTATTCGCCCTATGCTGCTGCGGAGCTCTTCTATTCTTTTCTCCAGTCTCACTTGCCATGGTGGTTGGGCTTTGTTACCTCTATTATTTCGGCCTTCGTTCCTTACTTCGTACCCATTGGCGCGTGATGCCGCTATTGCTGCACAGTATATGGCGGTGTGTATTTCCTGCAGGGAGTTGTGGTTCTGTAGGTGCAGTGGTAGAGTATGTTCGTTGAGGATCTTGGTTGCTTTGCAGAGTTTCCAAGATGCCGGTTGACGTGGTATTCTTGGCCTTGTTGCGGCATCCGAGCCTTCATATTCCGCCAGGGCACATTGGAAACCTTCTTCCATTTTCTCCACGTCCCTCCTCTCTTCTTGTTCTATGCTTGTTTGGAGCGGTTATCTTGCGCCAATAGCTGGTGCTTCAGGCACTTCAGGGTTTGCCACACTGGTTGAAGTGTTTGCCAGGTCATTGGCGACTTCATCTCTTAACCTTTGTAGTATGGGCTCTGCTAAGAGATTTCTGGTTATTATGTTCCTGCGTTGGGTTGTTATCCTTTCTATACTGATGTCTAGGTGTGGGTACTGTTGTGCGAATTTGGCGTGAAGTGTGGGTCTGTAATTTGTCATGTCTGTTTCTAGCTTTGTAATCGTATAGTAGGTGCGCATGATGTAGGTGTTCATATCTATTGTCCATGACATGCGCTGGCGTGCTCTTTCAGCCCTAGTGGTTGCACCTATACTAGGCTGCAAAGCACTATGGGCTCTGTTGGTTCTAGTAGCCGTACAGTTGTAGGCACCGCTACAACTGCCGGCACCTCCAAGAAGAGACTGTTGCATATTTTTTGAACAGACGCCTCTGCTTAAAGTCCGAATGCGGTTCTGATTCAAGAGCGCGACAACCGATTCTCCATTCATATTTTCATTATGGTTCATTTCATCAGAGTCTGAGATAGCCTTTTTCACGTCGCTGGGTTACCGATAGTTATCCCAACGGCGTTCCGGATGCTGGCATGTCGTCAGCAGGCTACAAATCCGGTTTTAATGGCCCAATGGTATATATATATATATATATATATATATATTACATAGTAATTATATACATGTTACATTGTTGCATATTTCAGTTACATTACATAGTGAATCAAGTAATTTTACTTATCATAATTATAAAACAAGCTTAGTATACATGTAACATTTCTCATCAATATATACGGGAAGAAGAAGTCTTCTTGGCACAGAAGTT
>QLNU02014609.1:0-10194 GCA_006491805.2 Dysdera silvatica | reverse complement strand
GATCTTAAAGGTTGATGGTGAATAAATGGCACTCACAATGGACGTTCATGTTCATGTGTTCTTTCAATTAATTCTCTTAATACTTGAATATGGTCCACTGTACTGAATCCACTTCGAAATCCAGCTTGTTCTCTTGGTTGAGCTGCATCTAATTTTTTCTGCAGGCGATGTGTTAGAACTTTTGTGAAGATTTTATAAATAGCAGGTAACAAGCTAATTGGTCGGTAATTTTTTAAATCCTCTTTATCACCTTTTTTATGCAAAAGAATTACTGTTGCAGAACCTCATTGGTTTGGTATGTTACCGTTGTTAAGACATTTGGTAAAGAATTTTGCAAGTATGTCTTCTACATATTCTCCAGCTTCTTTTAGGATATCCAATGTAATACCATCATCACCAGGGGCTCTTCCTTTCTTCATATTTTTTATTGCAAATGAAACTTCTTCTTTTAAGATTTTAGGAGCTGTTCCTTCGACTATTTCAATGTCTTCGTTTAATTCACTGTTACTTTCGTATAGATTTTTGTAGAATTCTTCAACTCTTCTAAGTATTTCTTCCCTATTTCTTGTTACGGTGCCATCCTCTCCTTTTAATGCAATGATGTGTTTCTTCCCAACAGATAAACTTCCTTTAACAACCCTAAGGCTCTTGTTATTTTCAATGGCTTTCCTTACTAGCTCACAGTTGAATTTTCTTATGTCTTCTTTCATGCTTTTGCGCAGAGTTTTACAAAGTTCTATGTACTCAATCCTGGAACTGGTATTTTGATTGTCCACCTTCATATTTCTTCGCCTTTTCATGAGCTGTTTCGTCTTCTCAGATAATTTGCTATTGTGCTTTTTACAGGTTACACCACCAATTTCCCCAGCAGTTTCAATTATTGTCTTAACAATGTTTTCATTTGCTTCTGAGATGTCAACTTCTTCAATAAGTCCTTCCAGTGCAGAAAAGCGATTTTTTAATACCAACTTGAATGCCTCGGTATTTGCTTTTAGCTTCATTAAATCTACTCTCTTACTTACTTGTTTCCTAATGAGCTTCTGCCTTTCTAATTTAGTATGTAAGCACACTTTACATCTCACCATTCGATGATCACTTCCAGTATTAAATCTGTTCAGTACGCTGCAATCTTCAATAATTGATTTCTTGTTTGCCAGTATATAGTCAATTTCGCTGGTTCCTCCATTGGGGTGTTTCCATGTCCATTTTCTTTGCGGTTTCTTCTTAAAAAATGAATTCATGATGCTAAGATTTTCAGCTTCGGCAAATTCTATGAGTTGATCGCCACGTTCATTCCTTTCCCCGTATCCGTATTTACCAACCGATGTCTCTCCTTGTTCCTGTTGTCCAATTCTTGCATTAAAATCTCCCATGATGAGCTTGATATGTTGTTTCCCCTTGGTGTGTAGCTGTTTGATTTCTTCATAGAATTCTTCAACCTCCTCGTCGGTATGGCTTGATGTTGGTGCATATGCCTGTACTATCTGAAGTTGGTATCGCTGGGTTAGTTGAACAACGAGCCTCGCTGCTCGATCTGACGTGCTTTCGACTTCAAGAAGACAGACTTTAATTCTTTTGTTGATTAAGAAGCCAACACCACTTGTTCTTCCAGTTTCCGTTCCTCTATAATAAAACAAATGTCCGCTTTTAAGTTCCACCAACTCTTCACCTTTTCTTCTAACTTCACTGAGTCCTACAATGTCCCATTTGATCTTTCAGAAGTTTTGCTTCAGAAGGGATCGTCCATTAAACGTGCCAAGGTCAATAACAAACGGCAGCCTGGGCCATTCCAGTGATTCTTAGCACCCCCTGCTTTCATGAAACGCTGACCGCTGCCTTGATCAGGAGCACTCCAGCACCTGGAGACTAGGGGCCATGGTTTTTGGTGTATTAGCATATTGGAGGAATTAGCCATCATTTCACCACGCTGGCTAGACGGGTTGGTGAATTAGCCCTCCCCTTCCGCCTTTCCATCCGTGCAGCAAATATTAATTTGCCTCTTGAATAGAAAGCTCAGCCTGCACCACTTGAAGGCGGGGTAGGACACTAGGTTACTGGCCCGGCCGGTTCCACACATCGTCACATACATTCAGCGTGTGGGTCTCCTTCCAGTTAGATACCAGCAACCCTTTTGCAGGCCATATATATATATCATCATTATATTCAACCACTATTATCCACTGCTGGATGAAAGTCCACAACCCTATCATGAGCAATTCGCTTCCACGTCACCACAATCTGTTTTCTTACTTCATCCATCCATCTAGTTTGAGGACGTTTTCTACGTCTTCGGTGGTCTCTTGGAATCTAGTTCAGAA
The DNA here is from genome assembly GCA_006491805.2 of Dysdera silvatica. Lineage (NCBI taxonomy): Eukaryota > Metazoa > Arthropoda > Arachnida > Araneae > Dysderidae > Dysdera > Dysdera silvatica. Next base: position 7,876 of record QLNU02014609.1, on the reverse strand, counting down.
TTTCTCTTGTCTAATGTTGATCAGTTCTTCTTGCAATATGCCCAGCCCATCTAAATTTCTGCCCCATATGTTATATATCTGCATATATTAATTTGAAAATCATATGTGAACACGAGAGAAAAAAATATGAGACCACTCAAAAACTCGGAACTTATAATTATGTGTTAAATGCCCAACCAATTAAGCTGTGTTTTATTCTTTATTAACAAATAAATATATTGAATATATACTCTATAACAATTAACGACCATTTTTTTAAATGTGTTTTCCCGCCTTAGACTCAATGCAAAATTTACTTTCATTTTAAGGCCACGCTTCCTCTTGAAGTGACCACATTTTGGAGACTGGCTTGAGAAGGAGAGGAATTTCATTTCCTATTTACCTTCTGACTTTGGCTGAGTAGCTACGATCTTTTTTTATTTACCTTCTGACTTTGGCTGAGTAGCTACGATCTCATCATCATCAGAATTTTATTAAAAAATTGTAATTATCTTATAAAACACCCAGTTTTGCCTTTACAGACCCTTAGTTGCATACTGAATTAATATTGAGATTTTCATAAAAATGCTCTCCCTTCCTTCGGAAGTCATGTAACGCTTAAGAAATTCAACTGTTTAATGAAAACTTTAGCATCTTTCGAAAATGATTTATTTACTTTCTTTAATAAACAATACTTTAATTACTTTCTGAGTGGTCGCTATAGGAAGGTTTCACTGCATATCGTATTTACAACAATGAAGTGTTGTATGAATCAATAAATAAATGGACAATAAATAAATGGACTCCGTGTAAGTCTTAGGTATACCCATATAGCTTAAAACTACATAAACATACTTACACTACATTTTTACAAACCTGATAGCTATTAACGCATTGCACACTACGAGAATGAATTTTAGTTGAATTAGCATTAACGTTACCTGTCCTGTTTGTAAGTTAACGATTTCATGCAAAGTGTTGCATGAAGCAGAATGTGTGATTATAATGTAACAGCAATTTTTTTTTCTTTAATTTCAGGATTGTGCAGGATCTACAATATTGGAGTGCCAGAACGCCTAAATAAAATGTAACCGTAGAGAGTTCTGCATTTTCAAATGTATTTATGATTGTGCTTGTAATTATATTGAAAGCATTCCAAATTTTTGCTAGTAAACTAAATTGGTATTTCTGCATTTAATTGCAAGCGTTGTTTTCTTAATTCCTTTGCTCAAAAACGTAACATTTTTCATAACTGAAAGAAAAAGTGAGCTTTAGTGTATAGACAAATGGTTTAAATATATTTTTTTATGCATGTGTGTTTGTTTTGCGAATAAAAAGCGTAATCAGATGTAAAGAAATAATACAAACTGATTTTATTTATGAAAAGTAATTAGTATTAGATTAATTTTCAGCTTAAGTTGGACAAAACATTCTAAAAAATAAGAATAAATCAACAGGATCTTTGAATATATACGGAGATTCAGTCTTGTGAGTGAAAAAAAATTAGCTGAAAATTAAAGCACATTATGCAATTGAAAGGTGAAACACATTAAAGGTTAATAAACTCATTTGTCAGAAATTATGAAAAATTGCTATTCAATAATAATAAAAATATTTTTTTGTCACAAATTGATTTTATTTATGAAAAATAATTAGTATTATATTAATTTTCAGCTTAAGTTTGACAAAACAGGTTAAAAAATAAGAAATTAACAGGATCTTTGAATATATGAAGACACAGTCTGGTGAGTGCAAAAAATTAGCTTAAAATTAAAGCCCATTATTCAATTAAAAGATGAAATACATTAAAGGTAAATAGACTCATTTGTTGGAAATTATGAAAAATTGCTATTTAACAATAATAAAAATTTTTTTTTTTTGTCACAATGGTTACATATTGCATACAGTCTTAAATTTCAATTTAAGTATAATAAATTTCACACAGTTTAGAACAGACAATACAATTTGCATTTCCCCGTGATGGGTCCCCAGTTTAAATTATAAAATTTAACCGGTTGAGGACCCTATTAATCCGCTGGCGCACAATTCTCCGTTTAATGAGTATACAATTAATTTTTTTAACAATCCTATATTATCAAGATTTTTAAGATTATTTGTTAATTCATTCCAAAGCTTTATTCCCGTATATCCCATTCCCTTTCTGTATATTTCAGTTTTAATCTTTGGTAGCCTAAATTGAATGCTTCTTCTTAAATTTCTTTTGTTTTCGTGATATTGGATATGAATATTACCCAAATCTCTTCCTTCTATTATCCTTTCATACATTAGTTTTAGTGCACAATAATCATTGATTTTGCTAATTGGTAATATGCCATATTTTACAAATAATGAAATTGTCACTTAAGCTGATGTTTTGTTCAATAGTTTTTAAAAGTTTATTCTGTACGGATTTAATTACCTTCATGTTGTTCTTATTCAAATTTTCCTATATACAATTGCAATAAATCAGGTGACTATATAGAAAAGGACAGTACAGACTCAGTAACACATTCTTAGGATCGGCCCCTGCCGATTTCTTTGTAATTCCTCTTCCCGAATTGATTTTCTTTTTAATATTTTCAACTTATTTACTTATTTCAGTTTAAATCGTTCGTTAATGTTACTTCTAAGAAATCAAAGTTTTTGACAGTTTCAACTTCTTTTCCATTAATATAAATTCTATAAAATTCCCTCAATTCACAAATGTTTTATTCTTCGTTTTAAAAATTAATACTTTTGTTTTAGTTTCATTTGCTTCCATATGATTACTTCTAAACCAAAGTTCATATTTTCCAATTTCTTTCCGTCCTGTTTTTATCAAATCGTCAATCTTATTTCCTCTTATAAATAAACTAGTGTCGTCTGCATATATTGTTAATTTAACTTTGTCTGATACATGCATAATATCATTAATAAGCAGTAAAAGCAATAGGAGACAAAGAATTGATCGCAGAGGAACTCCATATTTGTTTCCAATGAATCAGATTTCATATTATTTACAAAAACAAATTGCTGTCTTCCCTGAAGGTAGTGTTTTAATGTATAATTTGTCCTTACTCTAAAACCGTACTGATTTAATTTTTTTAGTAGTAGTTTCCTGTTAATTATGTCAAACGCTTTACTTAAGTCGAAAAATATTCCCACGCATATATAACCGCTGTCTTGAGATCTTTGCATTTCCATTATCACATTTAACAATGCGCTTCTGTTAATTTGCCTCTCATGAAACTATATTGACAATTACCCAAAATATTAAATCGTTCAGTAAATTCGGTTAGTCAGTTATATGTTAGTCGTTCAAAGATTTTGGCAAATACTGACGAGATTGAAATTGGTCGATAATTTGATTTTAAATCCTTTTGATTCTTTTAAATTTTGGGATTACTTTTGCTATTTTGAAGGCTTCCGCATTCATTTCCAACTCAACGATTTCATTGCAAATTATCAGCAATGGCTCGAGAAAAATCTTAGCATTTTCTTTTAACAATTATGGCCTCATTTCATCTATACCCGCTCCCTTCTTAATAATTAATGTTTGCATAAATTTTAATAATTTGAATTCATGTATTTCTTTAACAAACGTCGTGTTGTCGAATCATTTTTAAGCACAAATTATGGTCCACTTCGTTGTATTCGTTTCGATTTAATTCCCACTATACCTACACAATACTCGTTTAATACGTTAGCCATTTGATTATCTTCAGTTATTGTTTCATCGTTTACGCGTAATCTTTCTAGACGTCTATTCTTTGTTTTAGATTTACCAATTGTTTTATTCGCCACGCTCCATTTATTTCTGGCGTTTTCATCTTTCACAACAACGTACAAACATTGACCAGGGCCTACCATAACAATCAAATTTGACGTTGGTCGGAACATACGAAATACAAATGAAGAAGGTAAAAACATATACCATTTGCAAAAATATCCGCAACATTTCGAGAACTACTGTTCCCTTTATCAGGCGAAAGTTTCAAAGAAGTGTTTCCAAGGTTCGGTATTTATACCCCAACTTTGTTTTTTCCCAAAGCTATCCGGCACTCGGGTTTTCCCCCCTGTCTGAATCTGGATTTTCTAAGCATTGTCCCGCACTCGGTAATCCCCCTTGTCTGAAACTGGTTTTCCCCATCTCCTAGCAAAAATGCGGTAAGGTTCAGACATCGATTTTGCGATGTTCATCACCTTACTACGTATTCGGAAAGTTTCCCAGGACTCCAGAAAAAGTCTACAGTAGCGAGAAGTTAAATTTTTATGAACTTTTGTACTTTTCCAATCAGGAACATGACCACTCTCACAGGCATGTTCTTCCAGAAGATTAGTCATCTCACCTTTTTCCACAGCATGATGATCTTCATTTTTAAGTGTACAAACAGTTCTTCCCATCTCGGCAGTATATACTTTTTCGCAGTCTTTGCAGGGTATCTGGTAAATTGTTCCAGTCAATTCATCCATTGGAACTCGATCTTTCACTTTTACTAACAGGTCACGTAAAGTCGATGCAGGTTTATAGTAAGTCTTGATGTCAGCTTTCCTCAGAATACGCGCAATCTCCTCAGAAGTCCTCTCCACATATGGTAAAACAACCGACCCTCTAGTCCGTCTCTCCTCAACAGGTTCTTTAAGTCCGTCGTTAGATATTCGAGCAATAAACTTGCTCGTGTAGCCATTATCTACAAGAGCTCTTCTCATTCTCCGTACCTCAGCATCTTTCAACTCAAAACTGCTGCTGTGTGTGAGGGCCCGACGTGTCAGAGACCTCACTCACAACAGAAGCTTTGTGGCAAGATGGATGAGGTGAGAGGAAATCCAAGTACCGGTCCGTATGAGTTGGCTTTCGGTATACAGAGGTTGACAAGCTTCCATTGTCTCCTTTGGTGACTTTCACGTCCAAAAACTGCAAACATCCCTTATGTTCTGACTCTAAGGTAAATTGAATATGGGGGGTTTAAGTCATTAAGGAAACGGTGGAAGCTGTCTACTTCTGTCTTCGAATGAACAACAAAAGTATCATCGACATACCTTCTCCAGGTCTTAACAACAAATTCGTCTCAGTCTAAAATGTCCGAAGACTCCATACACAGGTTAGCTATAACACTAAAAACGGGGGAACCCATTGCGGTCCCCTGTCTCTGTTTGTAGAGGGTCCCACTGAAGCTAAAATACGTCGCGTATAAACAGAATTCCAAAAGCATGTAAATATCTTCAGCTGTCAATTTGGTACGTGCAACAAGGGAGTCGTCGTCATTCTTCAGTCTTTATAGAGCAGCTGAAATCGCAAGGGAAGTTGGAATGCAAGTGAATAGTGAAACTACATCAAATGATACCATAACATCTTCCGTACCGATTTGTAAGTCACTAACAAAAGAAATAAATTCTTCAGTAGTGGATATAGCACCTGCTGTTAGTCCAACTAAGCTAGGTGTCCCAGCTAGGTGTTTAGATAATGCGTAAGTCGGAGAGCTGCAAAAACTCACAGTAGGACGAAGAGGTATACCATCTTTATGAATCTTCGGAAGACCATAAAAGAGGGGTATTCTTCCTGAACTGCAACGAAGTCGCGAATGCCAGGACCCATCAATTTTCGACTCCCTGTCTAGTTTAAGCAGCAGACCATTCATGCGCCTCTCTATACCTCTAGTTGGATCTCTCTTCACTACACGATACGTATCAACACCGGATAGTAAGTTCTGCACCTTGGCATCATAAGTCGATCTATCCATAACCACAGTACATCGTCCTTTATCAGCTGGCAAAACCGCAATGTCATCACGGCCTTTCAGGTCTTTTATCGCCTTCCTCTCGCCAACCGAAAGATTACTTTCTGGTGCTAGTCCTCTAAGTAGCACTTGCGAAATTTCACAATGTATTTCGGCAGCTGAATCATCCTCCATTCTTCCTAGAACTGGCTCAATGGCCGAAAGAATCTTAGGAATAGGAATAAAAGAAGGCTCAGGTGCAAAATTCACGCCACGAGACAATATAAAGATTTCATCAGTGCGAAGACGTTGGCTGGAAAGATTTCAACCCAATTTGGATTGAATTTGCCTCGAGATTGATTATCCCCTCCTCGTTCAGCTCTAAGCCTATCCAGTTTCCCATCATGACACAAGCGAAATTTAGCTCTGGTCTCCGTCTCTTCTCTGGTGATTTCAGAATCTAAGGTCGTCAAAACATCATTGCTGAAAACAGATTCCAAACGCTGTCGAAGACTGGAGTTACAGATTTTATTATGGCACAAAGAAATCCTCGCTGCTACAAATGGGAAGCTAGCCCTTTGGGCAATACGGCGGCCCTCTGTCGTTTGGACAAGGGGCCTGATTCGTAAAGCTTTTGGGACCAGTTTCTCCGTTTTGCAACAATGATTAAAAGTTAGATGTTCTTTAAACCTCACAATCCTACACCTCTCAACAATTAGATTCCTTAAAAGACACAGGATAGCTTGTCCGTAGACATTTCTGGCAACAATGTACAAAGATTGATCAGGGCTTACCACAAAAGATTTTGTAGATGGTAAATGTCTTTTTCCTTCTTAATTTGTATGTCGTATATTTCGACCAGTGTTAAATTTTACTAGTTATAAGTCACTAGGTTTAATATATGCGATGTTAATCAAATAATGATTACATTTTAAACAGACACAGTTAATAACAAATAGGCTGCAACGGACAATTTTTGCATTTATAAGTAGCACAAATGCAAAAATTATTGTTGTATAAATTATTATTGGTCTAAAAAAACGAAATGTGTATTTATTGTTATTATTATTATTAAATTAAACCAAAAAGTTCAATGTAATCATAAAAACAAGGATAAGGGGCATATAATTAAGTATTTTTATTGTAATGAAAGCTAATATCAAAAACAAGTTTATTGCGTCACGTATATAAAATGTTAATATGGTAGGCAGGCAGAGAGAGAGAGGGGCGGGCGGAAGGGACGAAAGCGGTGGAAAATAATTTGGATGGGATAAATGCGGAGAAAAGCTTCAAAATAATTTGTTTTAATTCGAAGATACTTCCTAAGGAACAAATCTATAAGCCACGATTGCATTTTGTAAGACTTTAGAGTCAAAGCCACCTCATTTCACGGATATGAATTTGGAGTTCGTCCCGCACTCAATCAGCTCTGATGTTTGCGTCAGAATTTCTATTACCGTTATCCAGTTGTGTAAACAGCGACCGTGTAAATTTTAGCCTCCTTTCAACTTAATACTGTTCGAATCTTCAAGTCGTCTGCTTGACTGATTAGGAAAACCCCATTTAAGTGGCATTCATGCTCAGTGGCAAGGGCAAATTCAGGTAAGGGACTTCCACGATGAGAACGACAGATAAACGTTTATTGTAGGATTTTATATTGCTTTCCAAGCTTTGCACCCCTACGTCGAGAATGTAGGATGTCCACGCCCCTGAAAAACTTGGAATTATTAGGTAATTAGATAATGTCCCTAAAAAAGCAAGGGAAGGTCAAGAACAAAAGATATTTTCTGGTCAAATCCATTAAAGTCATGACAAATTTCTCGAACTTCTGCATTCAATAGTTGAATCTTCCATCAATGTGAAGCCATTTTTTCCACAACAGGAGTTCAATTGAATCCTCAAAGGAAAATCAAAGAAATTACCAGGGAATTTTGAGGGTAAAGTTAGGGAAAATCGCTGGAAAAGAGAATTATTTTTTACCCATGTCAATGTGAACCTGGAATAGGTCTGTATTGATTTCCAGGTTTTGCGGTGCCTTTTCCAGCCAAAAATGTTTTCTGAATTCGCTTGTTCCACACACACACATACAGTCGTACTCGGTTGTGTCAACAATTAGGCTTTAACGTAAAAAATCTGAAACCCATCGTGGATTATATGCATGCAAATATATATCGGTTATAGCGTCCAAATACCCGTGGTCC
>QLNU02014605.1:16716-29296 GCA_006491805.2 Dysdera silvatica | reverse complement strand
TTGCTACACGGATAGAAAGGCGGAAGGGGAGGGCTAATTCACCAACCCGTCTAGCCAGCGTGGTGAAATTATGGCTAATTCCTCCATTATGTTGACACACCAGAAACCATGGCCCCTAGTCTCCAGGTGCTGGAGTGCTCCTGATCAAGGCAGCGGTCAGTGTGGCATGAAAGCAGGGGGTGCTAAGAATCACTGGAATGGCCCAGGCTGCCGTTTGTTATTGACCTTGGCTACGTTTAATGGACGATCCCTTGCTTCTGAAGCAAAACTTCAGGAATTGGAAGAGGAACTAGACAAGATCAAATGGGACATTGTAGGACTCAGTGAAGTTAGAAGAAAAGGTGAAGAGTTGGTGGAACTTAAAAGTGGACATTTGTTTTATTATAGAGGAACGGAAACTGGAAGAACAAGTGGTGTTGGCTTCTTAATCAACAAAAGAATTAAAGACTGTCTTCTGGAAGTTGAAAGTACATCAGATCGAGCAGCGAGGCTCGTTGTTCAACTAACCCAGCGATACCAACTTCAAATAGTACAGGTATATGCACCAACATCAAGCCATACCGACGAGGAGGTTGAAGAATTTTATGAAGAAATCAAAGAGTTACACACCAAAGGGAAACAACATATCAAGCTCATCATGGGGGATTTCAATGCAAGAATTGGACAACAGGAACAAGGAGAGACATCGGTTGGTAAATACGGATATGGGGAAAGGAATGAACGTGGCGATCAACTCATCGAATTTGCAGAAGCTGAAAACCTTAGCATCATGAATTCATTTTTTAAGAAGAAACCGCAAAGAAAATGGACATGGAAACACCCCAATGGAGGAACCAGCGAAATTGACTATATCCTGGCAAACAAGAAATCAATTATTGAAGATTGCAGCGTACTGAACAGATTTAATACTGGAAGTGATCATCGAATGGTGAGATGTAAAGTGCACTTAAATACTAAATTAGAACGACAGAAGCTCATTAGGAAACAAGTAAGTAAGAGGGTGGATCTAATGAAACTGAAAGTAAATACCGAGGCATTCAAGTTGGAATTAAAAAATCGCTTTTCTGCACTGGAAGGACTTATTGAAGAAATTGATATCTCAGAAGCAAATGAAAACATTGTTAAGACAATAGTTGAAACTGCTGGGGAAATTGGTGGTGTAACCTGTAAAAAGCACAATAGCAAATTATCTGAGAAGACGAAACAGCTCATGAAAAGGCGAAGAGATATGAAGGTGGACAATCAAAATACCAGTTCCAGGATTGAGTACATAGAACTTTGTAAAACTCTGCGCAAAAGCATGAAAGAAGACATAAGAAAATTCAACTGTGAGCTAGTAAGGAAAGCCATTGAAAATAACAAGAGCCTTAGGGTTGTTAAAGGAAGTTTATCTGTTGGGAAGAAACACATCATTGCATTAAAAGGAGAGGATGGCACCGTAACAAGAAATAGGGAAGAAATACTTAGAAGAGTTGAAGAATTCTACAAAAAACTATATGAAAGTAACAGTGGATTAAACGAAGACTCTGAGATAGTCGAAGGAACAGCTCCTAAAATCTTAAAAGAAGAAGTTTCATTTGCAATAAAAAGTATGAAGAAAGGAAGAGCCCCTGGTGATGATGGTATTACATTAGATATCCTAAAAGAAGCTGGAGAATATGTAGAAGACATACTTGCAAAATTCTTTACCAAATGTCTTAACAGCGGTAACATACCAAACCAATGGGATTCTGCAACAGTAATTCTTTTGCATAAAAAAGGTGATAAAGAGGATTTAAAAAATTACCGACCAATTAGCTTGTTACCTGCTATTTATAAAATCTTCACAAAAGTGCTAACACATCGCCTGCAGAAAAAATTAGATGCAGCTCAACCAAGAGAACAAGCTGGATTTCGAAGTGGATTCAGTACAGTGGACCATATTCAAGTATTAAGAGAATTAATTGAAAGAACACATGAATATGAACTTCCATTGTGTGTGGCATTTATTGACTATGAGAAGGCCTTTGACTCTATTAAAACATCAGCAGTCATCAACTCTTTAAGATCAGCAGACATCGAGGATGTGTACATTGACATGGTGAAATGTGTGTATAAAAATGCAAGTGCAAAATTTCGGTTACATAAAGATACCAAAACTATCAAAATTGGTAAAGGTGTGAGGCAGGGAGATACCATTTCTCCAAAACTTTTTACTTCAGCTTTACAGATGATTTTTCAGCAGATAAATTGGAATAACAGGGGAATAAAAATAAATGGTGAATATTTAAATCATTTGCGGTTTGCTGATGACATTGTTATTTTTTCAACGAACCCATCAGAACTCCAAGACATGGTACAGGAGCTCTCAACTAGAAGTAAAGAAGTTGGACTCAAGATGAACCTACAAAAAACTAAGATCATGTTCAATAATTTCGTAGAGGAAACAAAAATACAAGTTGACAACATTGAGCTAGAAATTGCTGATTCATATATTTACCTTGGCCAGCTGATTTCAATGGATGGCAACATTATGAAAGAACTCAACAGACGTATTAAACTTGGCTGGAGTGCATTTGGAAGAAACAGTTTTATCCTGAAGGGGAAATTGCCTTTGTGTCTAAAAAGAAAGGTCTTCAACCAGTGTGTATTGCCAGTCCTCTCTTATGGATCAGAGACATGGAGTCTAACTGTTGGAGCAATACGAAAGTTACAGACAACACAAAGGAGCATGGAGAGGTGCATGCTTGGAATAACTAGGAGAGATCGGAAAAGGAACACTTGGGTGAGAGAGCAAACTAGAGTGGAGGACATCATTGTTAAAGTAAAAGGGCTGAAATGGCGATGGGCTGGGCATATTGCAAGAAGAACTGATCAACGATGGACAACAGAAATTCTGAACTGGATTCCAAGAGACCACCGAAGACCTAGAAAACGTCCTCAAACTAGATGGGTGGATGAAATAAGAAAACAGGTTGGGGTGACGTGGAAGCGAATTGCTCAGGATAGACTTGTGTGGAAAGCATTTGGAGAGACCTTCATCCAGCAGTGGATAGATAATGGTTGAATATGATGATGATGATGATATATATATATATTGGTGTTCTGAAGTATCAATTTGAAACTATTTTGAACTAGGCCAAGTATGGTTATTCAGAAAAAAACTTCAGTTCTAATCTGTGAGAATTTACCGCCAATCGTCATTATTCCAGTGCTATCAAACGGTGCCAATTAACTAGCACTTTTGGAAATGGCGCCCAAACCGGCAATTAAGGAATCACTCGTAGAAAGCGATAAATTTCATTCTTTTTTCAGGTTTAATGGTCGAATATTTTACTTTTATATTTAATTGAAACTTCCATAAAATTAAAAATTTTGCAAGGCCTTACAAAGTACCAAATTGATTGACAAAATTTTATTTTTCAACCCCTTTAAATTTAAGCGATCCCTGGAGGCAATTATGTGGCTTTCGTTTTACTTTTTCTCTCGGTTTTTTATCATGTTCACGCCGAAAATTTGAAATTAGAAAAAACTAAGAAAACTTTTAAACTAGTTTGTGGATGAAATATAAGCCACAGAAATCAGCCTCTAGCTAAAAAAGTTTAAAGAGAAGACATTTATTAATTTGGGATGTGGCTGAATCATAATTTCTTTACTACCAGAAGCGTAAACTTTTTTTTTAGAATGTGATTGGGTAGCTTTTTTTACAAACGTTTGTATAGGAACTTAGAGGAATGTAAAACCATTTGCGAACTGAATAGGATTAAAACTGTAATTGATTTTTTAACCTTTCGGAAATCATGGACATCTCATCCGAAAAACCTTTTCATCTCTAAGCACTTTTTAACTCTTGGGTCCTACATCTACGAGGATACCTCTACTACAGAACCCTAATTGGATGTAAGTTTTTCACATGCTACTGTGCACGAAGCGAAGCTTTTGTACACAAATATAGTTTTATCATCCCTACAAAATAATTTAAACCACGAAGTATATGAATTTTACGCATTATCATCCAAACGGTTGTATTGAAATATAGAGGAATATAAGACCATCTGTAAACTGAATAGGATTAAAAGTGAAATTGATTTTTTAACTTTTCGGAAATCATGGACATCTCATCTAAAAAGCCTTTTTATCTCTAAGCACTTTTTAACTTTGGAGTTTTACATCTACGAGGATACCTCTGCTACGGAACCCTAATCTGATATACGTTGTTTCATATGCTACTCTGCACGAAGCGAAGCTTGTGTACACAAATATAATTTTATCTTGCCTACAAAATAATTTAAACCACGAAGTACATAAATTTCACGCCTTATCGTACGTACGTGCGAACCCCTGACCTGCTTTTTAAAAATAACAAAGACAAAGTCTTCGTTTAATATGCACGTTGTGAAGCACACAAAGTTTGGTAATTCATTTACGACAATAATATCAATAAATTGCTTTATTCTATAATGTCTCGTTTACTAAAAGTAGCGTTGTTTATGATTTTAAATATATAAAAAATATCAATCGAAAGTTTTGGAACCCTCCAACCTGAAACGCGTAATAAGCGTGTAGTATTCCATTAAATATATCCATGGAGAACCGCAAGCTACACCAAGAATATAAAATGTAATATGTATAATATTAAATATTTTTTATTAAACTTGTAAAACAAATATTAATCAATTTAGTTACCTATTTTTAATTTAATAAATTAGTAGTCGAATAAACACGCATGAAATATGAATATATTAAATATAGAATAATTTAGAAAACTAACCCAAACTCATAAATAAACTACAACACATATCATTTAAAATATTAGTGACTTAATTATAAAAAGGCGGATTAATTTTTCACATTTAGTTCCATTACTTATTATTAGAATACATATTAGTATTAGGGGAAAGTGGCATTTGAGAACATTAAACCCCATTTCCATAACATTAAATATTAAATTTGTTTACCCAGAATAAATTTGTAAATTGGCCGTTGATAGTGGTTAGTAAACATTGGTTGACTTTACCGAAAATTTCAAACATGTTGTGTGTTAAACATAAACAAAATAATAAAAACCCAGGTTCTTTAAAACAGACATGAAACAATTATTCAATAATTACTGCCTTTTATTTTATCTTATAAACACGATAATATATTTTCTAATTCCTTTAGAATATAACAGTGCCATTTATATAAGCATTTGGAACTATTATTACGTACTATCAATTTTTCACTTGACATATTTTTTTACAGTATTTAAACCTGATATAAGTAATTAAAAACAAAACAATTCAAATACTCATTTCACTATGAGAATCATACTGGGGTATATAAACCACCAGAAAAAATTTACACATTTCATTATAAGTTTAATGAGGGACGAGGCACTTATAATTATCGATTAATGGAAGAGAAAGAAAGGTAACGTTAACTTACCTGTTACACCCTTAATCGCCGATGTTCGGAGTAGGATGGCGTCCCCTGGTTACATTTTCGTGTTTCAAAATTTCTCCCTCTCTGGCTCTCTCTGTCTCTCTCTGGCCGAGCGCAGCCAGAATTGTCATGCACTTTTTAGTTAATCGCCATCTTGAAGATTTTTTTTTGTCTAAGGACTGCTAAAATCCTTATTCTCGCCAATATATTGCCAACTCCTTCACTTGGCCCCTGTTAACGTACCAGACGGCAATTTCGCCTGCCTAAATTGCAATTGTTGGCCAATTGTGGTGGTCTGGACTGAACGCCAAGCCCAGCTGCTGTGGGTGGCCTGACCTGTTTATGCGCGTTCAAAGAGTTGGCCATTTATTGCTGTGATGACTCGTTTACTTCCCCTCGACCAGGGATTTCGTCTAAACTTAAGTTTTTATAGGTTTCGGTTGCTGATGGATATTAGCCATATTGTAGGGAGCGAAATAGCAGTTTTTAGGTACATTGATTGGCCAAAATTATTTTGTTTGCAAGTTAAAAATGGGTTTAAAAAATTAAATATGATAGGTAGGAAAAAAAACAAAAAGGTGGATTTGTATGTTAAGGGGTCCTACTTTTAAAAAGAAAAGGAATTTAATTATAAGTGCCTTATTTATATTCAGAATTTTTTTAAGAGTTGTTTTTACTAGTAAAAATCAAATTAATTTAAATTTTACACCTTTGTTAGTTCAACAGGCATTTTTAACAAGTCTTTTCGTTTGTCACATAAAAAACAACTAAATTTAAAGTTCTTGAAAAGAATTCACAAAGAATTTGATTTTGTTTGGAAGCATGCCTTGCACAGGAAACTTGTTTACTTCTTATTATGCCCATGATGAAGGTTTCTTTGGACGAAGGTGCCGCCTCTTGAATGGAGGTGTCTCCTCTTGAATGTTAATTAATCTGGCATAGTGTTGTAGACGCAGTGTATAAATAATTGGAGGTACAACCCCATCTGAAAAAATTAAATAACAGGCGGCAGAATATCGAAAAAACAAAAACACTTAACAACATCTAAGCATATATTTATATATAGTGAGAGAGAGAGAGTGTATGTGTTTTTTATTTAATTATCTATTTATCTGCTCCTGGGTGTTTAGATTTAATTAGTTATTTTAAAAAGGGGATTTTCAATGTTCACCCTAACACTAATATTGCACTTAAAATCATTTTGCAGTTATCACATAAATCTATAGCTTATCTTAAACTTTCCCAAAGGTTAACAGAAAACTTCGAAGTATGTAGATATTATATTCTTTGCTCACATCAAAACGACGAGTGGTAAGAAGGTTGCCATTTCTCAGGACATAAAGAAGTTCTTTTTCTTCGATTACGTGGTACCAGGGCTGCCATATAGTGATAAATATTTAAAATAAATGCAATTTGTCATCTTGCCCAGTTCGTCAAATTGACGTACTTTCCCTATATATATATTATTAAAATTACTAGAGGAGAAAAAGCAAGATGAAGAAATTCGCATATCTTTGTTTAGCATTGTTAATTCCAGTTCCTCTCAAAAATCAAGAAACTAAATACCGTCTCAGTATAGGCTGCGCTAAGAAGAATTGTATTTTGCAAGTTCTCTGTTGCAATATCATTATTTTCCAATTTATTCAAATATTTTCCCGAGTAAGCTGACCCAGCTCCCAGAGTAGCAATGGCTATTGTAGTAACTTGGTAATGTTTTATCCAAAGTTTATTACGTCGTTCTATTGCAAAATCCCGATATTTTATAACTTCTGAACGTTCTTTAACTTCAATTCTGGTGTCTACGGGTGTTATAATATTTATTAAGAAAACGGTTTCCAATTTAACACCAGAAGCACCAAGCCGGTCATTTTGACCTGTTCTTCTAGGACATTTGAATCAGATTTCCTAGGTAAGAAACAATCTGGCACTTCCAGTGTTAATTGTTATGATGTCCGAGGTGATAATATTAGTGTGTTATAGTTAGAGCCCGGATTATATGAAATTGCATATATTTGCCCTCTTTAGCGATTGTGCATATAAATGCATAAAAACAACGAATTTCCAGAATGCGTGCATATTTTGAGAGTTTTAGCAATTTTAAATTTTTATTATTCCCTCATCGGAAAAATTTCACCAAAACGCTAAAATTAAACTTTCCTCTTATTTCTTATCTGAGCGTAAAAACAATGGAATTTGTTAACGTACACGATTAATTATGTCCTATGGCGCTAAAAATATTCTTATAGCTGAGTTTTAGCCGCTATCCTTGTTATTGTTAAGAAAACCAAAGATTAGTTTTACTATACCAGGCTGGCAATATATTGAAGGTCAGATTAAAACAAACACATTCTAAAATTCCACTTCATTTTCTTTCAGCGATAGACATGGGTCTATCATCATTAAACTATCCGCAATATACAACCCGCAAAATTTTGTAAGTGCTGTCCAATATCTTTTGTAACTCTGGAAAGAACACTTTTGGCCATAAAAATGCTATTACATGATAGAAGATAAAGCTTAACTGTTTAGAACATCGATAGATACATTGTGATATACCGTCATTGAAATCGTTCTGTACAAACAATATGATTTAATGCATATCGAATTTTTCTACTCGGAAGTTAATTATAAATATATTTGTTTTAAAATGCCGGACATGAAATTTTTTAACGCATACAAATCTTAAGCACATATTTATTCATTTTAGGTGCATGTTTATTCATTTTAAGTGCATATACATGGATATTTTGAGGTTCTTTAGTGCAGCAGTAGCCAAAATTTCGAATCTCACGAAGAATTAAATTCATGATTTTAAGTCCCGTGGACCACATTTCGTGAATTTAGTCTGTTTGAAATTTTAATGGCGCAAGAGCATCTGGGCTATATTGAGCCAATCCTCGATTGCGTGAATTTAGTGCAATATAAAGGTGAAAATTGTCATTCAGAATATGAGAATTTCTTAGAATATTATTTTTGTTTTATTATTAATAAAACATTAAAAATGCAAATAAGTTTTCTGCGAACCACAGATTGGCGACCGCTGCTTTAATGTATATTTTGATGCTGGTTGGTTGTATTTTTATGGCGCAAGGACGGCAAAATTCATTCTGCACCAAACAAGGATATTTTGAGGTTCTTATGTGCATATTTTGATGTTTCTAGTGCATATTTTGCTGTTTTTTAGTCCATATAATCCGGGCTCTAATTATGATCGAGATGTCTGTCAGTCTGTATTTTGAAGTCAAAAATAATTTTTACGCTGGTGTTTTCAGAAACTTTCAGGACATTGTGCTCAGTGATTTTCAGTAACTGAGATTTGGTATTTTCGATAGAGGATCAAATACGCCAAGCGGGCAGTTGTCTTATCTCTATTTTTATAATCTATTTGGTAAATATTATATTGCAACTAGTGATTATGTGGTCAACGGTTTATGCTTTCTTTGCAAAGCTTGTATTTGTGGTCGCTGACATTTTTCTGAATCTAATTTACATACCATTTGTTTTCAATGTTTGCTCCTGTGCTACGAAAACAAGCTCCTCAGTCTTTCTTTTGATAGGAGCCAGTCTTAGTCGGTGCTATTTTTTTATGTTTCTCCACTTTTTTCAATTTTATTAACAAGATTCGACAAATCGCAGCGAATCATACTCTCCAGTCAAGAAAGGTTCCCGCCAGTCTCAAAAAGTAAACCTTTAAATCTAGTAGGCAAAGAAGATTGTTTACTCGCAAACTGCAAAATCTGATCGTCGACGGTGACTGGATTTATCAAGCCTTGATTATTATTATTATTAAATATGGATGTGGTTCACAGCAACAGAGAATGTGAAACAGTTTTGTTTTTGAATAGAATATTTGGTTCAGTTCAAGTTTAACCTAGAGACCAGAACATTTTTACATACTATGTTAACTAGGCTGTGCCCAGAAAGTTTTAATTGAAACACATTTGTAGCTTTTGAAAATCTCTCACTTCAGATTTTAGGCCATCCAGGTTGAGTTGAGCTTACTTTCGTATGCACTGAATACAGCTTCACTGCCTGTAAAACTTTGGAAATGGTCGAAGCTTTCTGCGAATTCCAGAATACAGAGCCTTTTCTCCATATTCGTCATTTTAGCGTCGATTCTAGTAAAATACATTTGGGTGCGCCAATGTTCTATGAAACTTCTGGGTCTCTTACTGCCACCATTTATTCCAGAGGACTTCCGACCATGTAGTCTTGCAAAGGCTTGACTCTGTGCTGGCTCTTGGTTTTTTGATTCCCTTGTTGTCAGACCATGGTTTTCAGCAAATTTTCTATTGGTATCCAAACCATCAAATTCTTCTTTTCGTTCCACTGGTTTCCTGTGTTGCTTTTACAAGGCTTAAGAAATTTCTAACGGTTGTTTCTTTTGGAAAACAGTTTGAAAGAATGCTCATCATTGATCTCTCCTTTTGTGTGTCCAAAGTATTTCTCATGAAATTATTTTTCTCCATTGCACTCTTGGTCTTTCTGTGATCCTTTCTTCGTTTCATTGAATTTCAGTATTGTTGCCTTGTTTACTTTCCTTGTAGGTACATTCTGTAAGGAATACATTCCTCTTTCTTCTTCTTATTTAGCTGTTGAATTTCATGTTTTTATTATTAACTAAGTTCTGTAAATTTTTTTTCTATTTTTTTTGCAAACATTTGGGCTTTTGTGATTACCCTCATAGTCTTCATATCCATTGGGGGATCGTTTTCCAATAAACTTGGTTATTATATATAAACCTATGCGTTATAAGTAACATCCATCCGTCCCACATTACTTATCGTGTAATCTTCGGACATAAAAATACAAATCGTAACCGTGACAGCATCTTCGTCTTGATACACAATTAAACAAATTAAAAATTGTGTTTTTATTAAAAAATTACGCTTCTTTTTAAATTATACATATGAATTTATTTTATCGATTTTTCGTATGAATTAGAAATCATCATGAATCCATTTAGTCTTGCCGTTGATTCAGTTTTATAACTCAGGAACATTCCAGCCGCAAATAGTTTTTGCGTTAAAGTTACACAAAAAGCACTCCATGCGCCCTTCTTTTGCTGAAATGGCAACATGGTGTGTTTCAGTGAACGATAATCAACGAATTGTTTGCAGCCGGAGGAAGAATACAAAATATTTTTAGATAATGTCAGTTATTACTTCCATTGTTTCACTGCATTTAATGGACGCAACAAACGTACTTTCCACGAAAGAGAGACTTGAATGTACCATCACAAACAACACGGAAGGGGTCTGTGGTACGTAGTGCATTCTTATCACACTCTGACAGCCCAATCACTGGTTGTTCGTAAACTCCTCGAAATGGCCAAACAGAAATCGAAAAAGTTCTCCACACAGACGGGTTAGTTCTAGGCTAAATGCTCCCAGACCATTGATTGCTACCATTGGCCGTAGAGGCACTCTGCCAAATGCAACGCTGATATATGTCTGAAAACAGAGAACGACGTTAGAAGAAACGTTTTGCCAAGGAACCACATTCGCCATAGAGCCCAATTCCGTGCCCGTATCGCTGGTTACATTGATGTCCAAGTCTCATCCACAGAAATACCACGCATGATTAGAAAAATGCTCTATGCATTAGGTTTCCCTTTGAATTAGTTAGACATTTGATGCTAAGAACTTTTTGTTTACTCTTACAGTAATAATTATAATACAAAGTAATTCTTTTAATGAATAATAAAATATGAACTTCACGTATGAAGCCCACTTCAAGCAAGTAGAAACTAGGCTTTTCATTTTATTATTTTCAAATGTTATTTGAAATGTTATTTTTAAATGTAAATGTTATTATATTCATATGTAATGTCTCTTTTAATTCGCATAATTTTAAATGATATCACTTTATTATTGCTAAGTCATTTGGAAACAAAATGTTCAACATTTTATTTCCCTAATTTTGGCTTGCTTCCTGACAGAAGCATAATTTAATTTTCTTTACATTTATTCTCCCGTTATATTATGCATTTACTTTTAGATATGATTTCCTTTGTACGATATATATTTAGTTTTCTGTATTCCCATTTCTCGTTAAAACGTGGAACTTTTGTTACTTCGTGTAAATATTCTGACAATGTGCATACTCTGATTATATCGCTTGCTAGTTATGCAAAACTTTGGTTATATTCGAATAAATTTAGGATGTTGCATGCTACTAGTATATTTATATTTAGTTAAAATTTTCGCGAAAGTGTCATAACGTTTTGACATGAATTATTCATATACTTTTTGCAAATTGTTTATGCAAATATTTTACAAGTATGTGACACATGTACTCCGGTACATAAATTAACTTCAGAAAATTCAATTTTCTGAGAATGATTAAATACAAATAAATGTGTCTTTTCTTAAACAATCGCCTCTTCGAATTTTTGGTATCCATAAATGATGAGAGTATGGAAATATTTTACATATCTTACGGATGCACAATTTTCCTGTCATTAATTTACAATGCGGCACATTTTTAAATTGAAATTAATGTAATTCTCCTTAGATTTCTTGGCTGTTTTTCTTAATGCTAACATTTTACATGGTAATTAAATCTAGAAATTCAGCAACGCATTTTCTTGTCTATATTCCCATAACTTACAGGATATATTTTTTTTACTTTACGCATAAAAACAGTCATTCTAAAACGAATAAGGAAACTGTCATGATTATGGTGTACGATTATGATAATATCAGAATAGCAGTCGCCAACCTTTTGGGCCTCACGGACCACTAAATTCATAATTTTAAATCCCGCGGACCACATTTCGTGAATTTAGTGCAATATAAAGGCGAAAATTGTCATTTAGGATATTTATTTTATTTATTTATAACTTTAAAACCCGACAGGTCAAAGACTCTTACATCGAGAGTGATAACTAAATGCCACAACTAAGAACAGTACAAAATCAAATAAAAAAAACCAATTAGAAAACGTGACAATAGAACTCTATAAGACAAAGTAAATCTCTAAAGTAAACACTAAAAGTTAAAAGGAAAAACATTTCAAGAAACCAGATAAGTCGTAAGCCTCAAGTGCTGTACAAAATGACCCAAAGGTCTCCCGGGATACGATAGTTGATGGCAATGAGTTCCATACTCGTCCAACTCTTTGTGTATAAAAATAGTATCTGGAGTTTCGGCGAGTAATTGGCAAATGGACCCTC
>QLNU02014605.1:0-10975 GCA_006491805.2 Dysdera silvatica | reverse complement strand
GATGATTTAAATATTTCCCATTTATTTTATTCCCTTATTATTATAATTTATCAGCTGAAAAGTCATCTGTAAAGCTGAAGTGAAAAGTTTTGGAGAAATGGTATCTCTCTGCCTCATATTTTTACCAATTTTGATAGTTTTTGTATCCTTATGTAACCGAAATTTTGCACTTAAATTTTTATACGCACGTTTCACCATACCAATATACCCCTACTGACAATGACGAGACATTTCGTCCATGGCTAACCTGTCTAATTCTGCCGTTGACGAGATAACTCGTCTTCCAAACTCCAGCTCATTTCTGACAATGACGAGCCCCTTGATAGCCAAGAGGTACGCTCACTTGCAATACAGGTATTTCCTTCCTCCACTTCATTGCAATCTGTTAAAGACTGGGAATAAAGGCGATCGTAAGAAACCAGGCCCCTGCAGGTCTCGCTTTTTTTCTAAGATTTATAAAAGTCATTGTGTACTTTAGGTATACATAGAGGGAGGATAGAAGGCATTTGTGGATGAATCGGAATGCAGTTTCAAATAAGGCTGGGCATGGTCACTGTCAGATAAAGAAAACATAGTCGTGGAATTCCGCATCGCATTTGTGCACTCTGTTCTGAATTTCTCTTATAATTATTTTACCAAGGGGAGGAACTGCCCTACCCTGCTTACCTTAAATGACGCCCCTGGGTTTTAAATGTATTTGGCGCGTAAAGTATAGTTTGTATATAAATTTATACCGGACCGGACACTTACATGTTATTTTCAGTAGTAATGCCCATATTTTGCTTTATAAATTTCGGTGAACGTTAATTACAAAAATATTTTGAATAGGTGGAGGGGAGGGGCATTTCGCGCTCTCTCCCTTTGCCCGCACTCAAAGCTGGTAGTTAACAAAGACTACAATAAATTTAGCTTTTTTTGCACACTATTTTCTTCCGGTGCCATAACTGTTTTGTCTGGCTACAAGCTTAACTTATATCATAGATTAACTTCGATATTTTGCACAGGTTTATTTCTCCAAAAAGAAAAATATTACATACATTAGAAAGATAGGAACAGTTCAAGTATTACGTAAGCACATTTCTGGGTATTAAAAAATAGGAAAGTGCATCCCCACCCCTTTATGCTTACATACGATTTCAATTTTTCTAATTTTTTGGCATAAGTTTCTGAAATAATAATGCAATGTATGATGCACATTATAATACTCATTTACATTTTTATTGTGAAATTAAGCTGTTATTTGTAAGTTTGTTATCATATTAAACGCTTATTTATACATGGAGGGTAATCACAACAAATTATCGCATTAAAAAAATCTTAATATGCAGTTAATAACTATTTTGGTGACCATATGCCACCATCATCAGAACCATATATCAGCTGTTAACAGCATACTAACAGTTTTTTAATTGGGGTAAGTTCCTGTGATTACTCTATATACAGGGTGTCCCAAAAGTTTTTAGCCAAATCTGTCCGCCAGGCAAATGAGAACAAATTTTTCATAGGAAGTGAGTATCGCGAACGCAACCGTATGGTTTGATAGCGACATGAAAAACGACATTGGAGGCTGTTGTATTTCCAATGTTTTATTTTATGATTGGTAGTTTCATCTTATTTCTCCTTATGAGTGGCGACAGTGTAGAAGTGTGTTTTATTATAAATAATTTGAATTTAATACCGTCTCCATTGAAACAGGTAGGAATTTTGATCAGTAGTTGCAATTCATTCTATATAATTCATATTAAAATAATTGTATACCCCATTGCAACTCATAACCAGAAATAATATAATGTAAACTATCAATCATAAAATAAGGTACTGAAAATAAAACAGCGTCCACTGTCATTTTTAATGTCCCTGTCACACCGTATGGCGGTCGCGTTTACGACTCTCACTTCCTATGTGAAATTCTTTCGTATTTGACTGGCGGACCTACCATTAAAACCTGTCCACAACATTTTGGGACACCCTATATATATATATATATATATATCATCATATTCAACCATTATCTATCCACTGCTGGATGAAGGTCTCTCTAAATGCTTTCCACACAAGTCTATCCTGAGCAATTCGCTTCCACGTCACCCCAACCTGCTTTCTTATTTCATCCACCCATCTAGTTTGAGGACGTTTTCTAGGTCTTCGGTGGTCTCTTGGAATCCAGTTGAGAATTTCTGTTGTCCATCGTTGATCAGTTCTTCTTGCGATATGCCCAGCCCATCGCCATTTCAGCCCTTTTACTTTAACAATGATGTCCTCTACTCCAGTTCGCTCTCTCACCCAAGTGTTTCTTTTTCGATCTCTCCTAGTTATTCCAAGCATGCACCTCTCCATGCTCCTTTGGGTTGTCTGTAACTTTCGTATTGCTGCAATTGTTAGACTCCATGTCTCTGATCCATAAGAGAGGACTGGCAATACACACTGGTTGAAGACCTTTCTTTTTAGACACAAATGTAATTTTCCCTTCAGGATAAAACTGTTTCGTCCGAATGCACTCCAGCCAAGTTTAACACGTTTGTTGAGTTCTTTTATAATGTTGCCTTCCATTGAAATCAGTTGTCCAAGGTAAATATATGAATCAGCAACTTATAGCTCAATGTTGTCAACTTGTATTTTTGTTTTCTTTACGAAATTGTTGAACATAATAATTTGAGTTTTTTGCAAGTTCATCTTGAGTCCAACTTTCTTACTTTTAGTTGAGAGTTTCTGCACCATGTCTTGGAATTTTGATGGGTTCGTTGAAAAAAAATAACTATGCCATCAGGAAATCGTAGATAATTTAAATGTTCACCATTTATTTTTATTCCAATTTATCAGCTGAAAAATCATCTGTAAAACAGAAGTAAAATGTTTTGAAGAAATATATACACTGCATTATATTAACTTGGAAATCCAGCTTATTCTATTGGTTGAGCTGCATCTAATTTTTTCTGCAGGTGTTGTGTTAGTACTTTTGTGAAGATTTTATAAAATTCAAGTAACAAGCTAATTGGTCGGTAGTAATTTTTTAAACCTGCTTTATCTTTTCTTTTTTTTATGTAAAAGAATTACTGCTGAATCCCATTGGTCTGTTATCCGCTATGTCACCGCTATATATATATCCTCGGCTGTGGTGACCGAAGTTCGTAACCTTTGTTAAACTGTACGTCCTGCTTGCCAATACGTTTGGCCAACGTGGTGAACTTAAGGCCGCTTCTGGGTTCAACATCCAACGCTGAAAAACAGTTTATTGACTGACTACCCGTCGTAGTTCGAGTTATTACATCCCTATGCCTTAAGAGATTCGCGTTCTTCGGAAAAATATAAATCCATTACCCTAAGGTGGCGTAATGGTAGCGCATACGTCTATCATGCAATTGACTAGGGTTTAACTCAAAATGGTATCGTGAAACGCGTGCAGTATTTTCTTCATCGTATTTCGGGGTTTAGTTCCCTTGGTAGCAAAGCTTCGAACTCTTCGGAAAACAGGTTCCGGTGCAGCATTCTCTTCACTGTCCTTTCGCTGCTAAGTAAACGTATTTCGAATTAAAGCGGTTTAGTATTATTAACTAATTTCAAAAATTCCAAGTAGAAGCCGATCGCTTGTATGAACAGTAATGGGAAGGGTTGGATGAGCACAGAGCAAATTGATCCATGGAGAGTTCCTGAAAGGTTAATACAACATATGATCGCTCGTGGGAACTGCCCAATTCTCTCTTCGAATGAGATAAGTTGGAAGTGTGGTAACGTATTTTTTCCCCTAAGATAATATATTTACCTATTAACTAAATTTGTAATTACATTCCCTTCCAAATACTGTGAATTTTGTATGGCTTTGTATAATATTCTTTAATTCTGTACATCGATACACCTATGGTGTTTTGCGAAAAATAAGTGGAAAACTTGTTGACCGTAACGTACACTATGTATATGGAATATCGCGACGAATCAATCCAAGTACAATGTTAGAAACTCCAGTTTACGATTTAGTAGAAATTTCTCGCCACCGAGAGTAAAACGAACGTTAATAATTTCCAGAGATGAATAACTAGGAGGTTTCAGAATCTACTTTTTAAAAACAGGCCACTGAGAATGTTTTTGGCTCAGCATTGGCGAAAACACAAAAAGCTTCTTCAAATATCCGATATGGTAATCCTACGTCTATCATAACAGTAGGGGCAGATCAACAGCCAAATAGAATAAATAAATAAATAAAAGTAATACTAATATATTTTGCCAGCACCAGCAAGTATATGTCGTGAAGGATATGGGGCTGTTAGATTAGGCCTACTTCTGGGCTTGCGTGAGAACAATTGCATGTGACTTAGTCTGACATCCCAGCTGCATAGCGTGCGAAAACTTTGACAGCATCGAACAAAATATTGCGCGAATTTAGAAGAGGTGGGGAGAATTTTTAAGGGTCAGCCCATATTTCGTTTAATTTCAGTTTCCCTTGTCCCTTTATTGTTTCTCTGCCAGAAAATCAATACTAGGTGTTAAACTTCCTAACTAAACGCGAATTTTTCTAGCATATGACATTGTGCTGCAATAATATTTCTAAGAAGGCGTTTTGAGCTCTACTCACCTAACGAAAGGGGACGTTTAATCACCAAAGTGCTATCATTAACAGCCATTATTCACTTTGAGATAAAATTTGCGTGAATTTCGGAAATTGTGAGATAGTTGGAAGAGAAGCATTTGTTCACTGCATCCGTTGCAAATCATGTCTAGATGTTCTCTTCTGTAGTTGTTGGGCACGACTTTCTTGGAAATGAAAGCGTTTTAAACGCAGAGAGGGATTTAATATATCTTTCTCATAATTAGCAAACAAACTTCAAACGGAGTAATTCATATTATAAAATTGTATAATGTTGGTTTCCTCGTTCCTCCAGTTTACATTTTGTAAAGATCTAATAGGTTTACAAATTGAAATTATAATTAGGAGGATAAATAGATTTCACTCGTTAAAGTACCATTAATGTAAACCCTGCACCAAACTCGCTTTATAAATTATAGAATGTAAGAATTGGCCAGAATATTCTAGGGTTAAGGATTCTAGAAATTGCATATGTGAAAATGGTTTATCATTTTTAAAATCCCACCTGAAGGATTATAAACTAACTGTACGTTGTATAACTGAGCGAGGTAATAATTTCGGAGTGCTTTATGGTACACGCGTAAAACACATAGCCTCAATTAAGAAATAAAACAGTTTTGGAACTCCATCGCTGCGTGCCAAAACCATCACTCACTCACTCCCTCACTCACACTCACTCTCTCTCTCTCTCTCACACACACACACACACACACATACATATATAATCTTTTCTGCCGTCTACGTGCATAGATAACGCAAACGGTGAGACAAAAGCAAACGATCTTGTACTTATATTATAATCGTATGGTTTGTTTTGCATAACATCTCTCCATATTTAACTCTTCGTTGATATGGTTTATTCGTTCGCGCATTTACGTCGAGTATGCTTGAAATGTTTTTGCATTTTCTTACTTTGGTTATGGCATGCTTTCTCCGAGAGTGATTTTTTGTGGATTTTAGAAAATTCTTTACCAAGTAAAAAATATTATGGATTCCATGAGTGCAAATTGTATTTTTTTTCGAAAAATATCAAATCTGTGCTTCAAATCAAGAAGGATTTATAAAAAATACATCTTCATAAAACTCTTTCAAATTTCAAATAATCTTTCTATCGAATTTCAAATAAGTCTTTGTGCTAGATACGATATATATTTTTGAATGAGTTGAAAGTATATGAGCTAATTAAAAATTTTGGATCTATTAAATTAAACAAATATTTCCATGAAAAAACTTGTTAATAAACAAATTTTGCCGCTGTTTTATAAATATGAGTGTGTGTGTGTATGCCTGTATCCCTATTTTATACATTGATCGTATATTTAAGACAACCTGTATATAAAAGAGTATATTTGTGTGTACAGGAAATATTCAGTTTGTGAGTATCAATTTATATATAAAAAAGAACGTGGTTGTTATTATAATTTGCTGTTTCATAAATCATATTAAATGCTTTTCTGAAATGCCGTATCCTACTACATTAATGTCTGGGGGACGCATGAAGTTAAAGGGTTGACATTGGGAGATATCGATCTTTAAAATATATGATTATAATCTCAGATATCGTCAGGTATCGAAAAAAAATTGGATTGACACATCTGAAAATTATCAGATTAATATTGAGAATAATGGAAATCGATAGCTAAAGGTCGGATAAAAATGCTGCTCGGAAACATCTGTATAAGTGATCCAGAGAAATTCAAAATCGTACACTGTGTCGAACTAGTGAACGGTTTTTGTCTTTTGTAATAAAAAGTCAAAACCATTCAGTGAGCGATTTTGAGCACGCTTATTGTGAACGTTGATTCAGACTGCCGTCACAATCGCACATTTGCGTGTTTTGTTGGGGCGCAAGAATGATGATTTTTGAAGAAAGAAGGATATCAAATTGTTGACATTTACTAGATATCTATAAGAAATAATTTTTGTCGAGAAACAGTCATAAAATAAAGTCATTGAAAGTTCATCTATTTTAACTCAAAATGTCCGTCGATAAATATACTTCTAGCATTTTTCCATTCACAGATGGACAGAACATTAGGGTATTGTACTCCAGTATTGAAAGCATGCATATATAAAACAGACCATCCTTATAAAAACACAATGCAAGCTATACATACATAAGAAAACGAATAGAATACGCTATAAGACAAATGATACAATAAAAGGTTTTTCAGTAACGGTTAAGCAAACAATTGGTATTTGAAAACAGTCATGTACTTATCAAATATCAATATCGTTTTATGGAAAGCGGTATGAAAATATGTCCTGGAAATAGCAAACATAAAGGTCAAGAAACCTTGAAAGCAACTTGCAAGAGGTAAGTAAAAAAAATCGACGAATATCGATAGTTGTCATTTTCATATCACAAAGAAATGAATTTGTGATTAGGAAATGGAAGTGATGAAATTAAATCTTTATAATAATGACCACATATACTACAAATTTTTGTTAAGCTAATTTTAAAAATATTGAAGGTCTGCTGGAACCACTACACGTATTATTTGGAATTGAATATGGCATATATAGTTTCGTAAGTTTAGACGAACTGCTGGACTTTACATGGAGAATGCGTATGAGTGATTTTCATGTATTAGAAACGACAAATAGTTCAATATACTTCTTAACATCGAAGTTTCCTCGCTAAAAAAGGGCAATTTCAGTGTACGGTAAGAATGTTTTCCTTGTCAGTCCATGTGTAACGAAAATGTATGATAATTATACAAATAAACGTTAGTACAAGAATACTAGAGTTATTTTACTGAGTTGATCAGAAGGCTTGTTCACATCCAGTAATGAAATCGGTAGCTTTTATATTAACATATAAATTTATTAAACCATGCAGTAGACATCTAAGAGAAAAATCTGTTTTTCCCACGGATGCACAGATCTCCAGAAAGCTTTTTCGAATTATCCGTATTCCCACAGCAACAACGCTATAAACACAACACATCCTTTTTTTTGTGTGTGTGTATATATATATATATATATATTATAATTATAAATTATTATTGTTTAATCTTCTACTCCTCTTCACCTTTTACTACTACGATTTCCATTTTATTCTAAGCTGTTTCTACTACATTAATTTACTTAGTTTACTATCTTGTATTATATTACTTTTCTACTTTAACTTTGTCTAAGTTAATATACATTTAAGTGTAGTGTATTTATGTATATTACATTAGAAGGTACTATATGTCACAATCATACTACAATTTTGCTATATATATATCATTGTTTTTTCATTGAAAAAGTGCTAATAACCAATGAAAATTACCACTGGGATACTAAAAACCGGATTTGTGCCCAGCTGACGCCACAACAGCATCCGGAATGTCGTTGGAATGCCACCCGGTACCCCGGCGGCATGAAATAGGATATCTCAGACTATGACGATATGAACCATAATGAAAATATGAATGGAGAATCGGTTGTCGCGCTCTTGAATCAGAACCGCATTCGGACTTTAAGCAGAGGCGTCTGTTCAAAAAATATGCAACAGTCTCTTCTTGGAGGTGCCGGCAGTTGTAGCGGTGCCTACAACTGTACGGCTACTAGAACCAACAGAGCCCATAGTGCTTTGCAGCCTAGTATAGGTGCAACCACTAGGGCTGAAAGAGCACGCCAGCGCATGTCATGGACAATAGATATGAACACCTACATCATGCGCACCTACTATACGATTACGAAGCTAGAAACTGATCTGACAAACTACAGGCCCACACAAACTACAGGCCAATTTTTTAAATTATGGCGCATTCTTAGTTTCACTCTCTTAGTAAAATATAAACTTGCACTCCTTATCTACAAAGTCACTAAAGGTGACCTAGTTTTACCTTTCTCCATCTCACAGACGACACATGATTACAATACACGTCACCAGGACGATATCAGGCTACCGCGGACTCGCACAAACTATAAAATACACCGTGTCTCCGTTACGGGTTCTAAAATCTGGAATTCAATTCCTCAAGAATTTAAATCTCTCTTTTCTCACCCTTAAAGCCAAAATCTTTGATTAGTACTTAAATAGTATGCTCTGCCTGCTACTTCTGCCTTCCTACTCTTTCCTTTTAATTTTCAGTTCTTCCCCCTCCTCTTCCTTATCCATTTTTCTTTTGTATGCCTTTCACTTTAAAAGTCATTTAAAACTGCCCCCCACAACGGTCAACTCAAAATTCATTTACATTTTTCTACTGTTTTCGTTTCTCCTACTTCTTCTTCCGGCCTTGGCTGCAAGGAAAAACATTCTTGCTCTGCAGCCCACAAAGATTCCACCTTTGGACTTCAATCTTCATTTGTAACATCTTCGAGTCAATACCCTGTTCATAAACTCTGTAAATGTGATACACCTGCAAATGTAAATCGCTTTATAACTTTGAGGATCTGTACGCGCGAATCGATATCGTTATTGTTTCTTGTTGAATACGTGAAATCCCGTGCTCTGTCCCCCGGAAAGAGAGCCCCGTTACTAGCATCGTTACTGCTCTCTTTCCATTTCTCAAGCAAATCGTTTGTATGGTCTCCTGATGTACATAATAATAAGGAATAAAGTATTACTTACTTACTTACTTACCCTATGCCAAAGAACCTCTTTTTAAGAGAGAAATAGTTTGGAAAGAGTTAAATAAAATCAATGTGTTACGCAGGGTAGTAGTTTATTTTCAATCCTCTTCAACATCTAGATCAGTGCAAATTCAATATTAAGGAGGAATGTAATTAAAATAGAGCATATAATTTAAGAAAATTTTTAGTAAATTCATGTCATTCAGTAGCTATAAAGTAACTGTCCGTATTGCACAGTGGCGTAGGGGTAAAAACTTCATTTACCTTGCAGATTATGCGAGTTTGAATACAAATGGTAGCGATTGCTTGCCGTTTTTTCAACTGATTCCTGGCGAGAGTTTGATTCCTTCTGGTGCGACATAGATTCGAATTCCTCAGAAAATCGCTAGTCGATAGGCAGACTGTGCAGCCAGCCCACCTGCCCTTGGGAAAATGCGCCCTTATGGGCAATTGGACTCGCGCCCTCCGAAAACCCAAGGTATGTGCCCTTTGAAAGCACCCAGTCCACCTCTGCGTGAGTCTTGGGGTAATGCCAAATTAGCTACCATTGCGCTATGTAATACAAACAATCAAATAACTTTTCTAACGAATGTCAATAAAGAAAAACTTTAAAAGGCAATTTATAGAGTTCATTTAAATCCTGAAAAATATATACGGTATATTAAGTGATGAAACGGAAACAATGACTTGCAACGCTAAATATACTATTAAATATAATAAATAATCTGATTAAAGAAAAGTACCTGATTTTGAATATTTTTTTTAACATGTTGGATGAAATAGTAGTATAGAAAAAAAAATTACGTTGATTTTAAAGGGCCTGCAGGCTCTTAAATAGAATTTTAAAGGAAAAAAAAGAAGCAGATGCCAAACTGAGATATTCAGAATCTGTAGCCAGAACGAAGGGATAACTGGGGCAAAACAAAGGGCATATGGGGCAGAGGCTTTGCTCATGCTCAAGCTCAAATGGAGCACTTAATTTTTCAGCCAGGGCCACCCATCTGACTCATGTAGCTGCATTACTAGAATAAACATATAATTAAAACCTGTAGCCAGAATAGAGAGCAACTGGGAAAACAAAAGGTCATATGGGCTGTGACACCCAAGTAGCTTTATATATACAATAATAAGCAAACTGGGGCAACTTATGTACAAGCATGGGGTAACTGGGCCATGCCCCATCTGACCCCTGCTTGGCTACGAGCCTGAATAAACCAATTAATATATAATTAAAAGCCTTGCCTACTAAAAGCAAACAGGGAGTGAATTAATTGAAGGGCTGCAATAAAATTTCAAAAATAAGTACGTCGTTACATAAAATTAGGCAGATTTATAACTTAAAACATGAGTAATAAAGGTATAACTCTTGGACACTGAAATTACTAAATAAGATTGGATTGTCCTCTCATGTCATGTAAGCGACGTTGGAAAAGCTTCCAGAATTTTAGGATTATCGCACTCCCCAAAAACATGGCGATTAACGATTAAATGAAGAATAGATAGAAAATCAAAACATTAAACCAGGGACACCTAAACGCATTCAAACGTCTTGAGTTCGCTCATACTTTGGGACCATTTGTTACTCCCTTTTTTTAAATTTAAAATTTTTTGCAATAAGAAAATCACGTAGGCTAGTCAAAAAAAAAAGATTGAAAATGAATTCATTTCATTTATTTTTTTCATTCATTTTTTTCAACGACGACGATATAAAACAAAGAAATAAATCTATGCTTATTGCACGGATATCGTCTGCTTATGGAGAATATTTTAAGTAAATTTGACATTTCATTTGGCTAAAATAAAACAAATATACGACGACCTCTTTTTCGC
>QLNU02014604.1:12310-23812 GCA_006491805.2 Dysdera silvatica | reverse complement strand
AAGGTCTCTCCAAATGCTTTCCACACAAGTCTATCCTGAGCAATTCGCTTCCACGTCACCTCAACCTGTTTTCTTATTTCATCCACCCATCTAGTTTGAGGACAATATATAGTATATATAAAATTATGAAATAATGTAAATGCGTAAGTAATATGTGTGAGTGTGTGTGTGTGTGTGAAAATAAATATAAATACATAATGAAATATTATTATATTATTTATTTGCAAAATAACTTGATTTTGAGTTGTTGTTTTTTTGGTAAGTATATTACTATTTTCTATTTCATGTATGTTGGTGGGTTGATTTTTCTGAAGTGGGGCAGGAAGGCGGGATGCAGGCCAGCCCGCCCAGGGGCGGCAAGTTGACTTGCGCCGGCCCTGCAAATACATGAACATCATGGTGTGCAACACAGCCCCGTGACATTCCTTTTAAAGCGATAGAGGAAAACCGATAACTGGTGGGACGCGGAAGTGTTACGGTGTTCTGTTATGGAGTGCGGTTCAGACGTACATGACGGTGTTACGGTACAGTGTTCTTGTTGTACGTGTGGACGCGGCCTAAGACATAAAAAGTGCAACATACCGAATTAAATATGAATCGCGTTGGGCTTCTCGTCTTATAGGAAGCACGGAAGGAAATGGCCAGAAAGCTCAACTGCCCTACGACCTACAGCTGGTTATCTGTATCTCGTTTTAACAGCCTTGTGTAGCTATTAGATGCCGCGCTTTTCCGATGATTAAGTTTAGGAAATTCGCTGGCGCGGAAAACTCAAATTGTAGCTACAAAAATGGAGACGTGGGGCTTTGGGAAATACTGAACAAAGGATCTTGGCTCTCATCCTCTGTCCTTCTCTTTTATTTCTCAATTTCTTCCTAAAAATGGTAGTTTTATGTATACAAGACACACGTATAAAGAATGAGAATAAAACATGAATAATTTATAAATATAAATCAAAATTTCCATAGTGTTATCGCCAACATCTTTCGTTTCGCAAAAGGAGTTTCATTTTGATATATAATCTAAAATAAGAAAAATATTCCTTTAACCTAGAGTAACCTAGAATCATTTATCAAATAAAAGCCGTTCTATTATCTGCCATCCTTTTGATAACTTTTCAAGGTTCACACATAGCTGGATGCCAAACAAAGAATGCCCAGTGTTTAAAATTAAAGAACAATTTGCAAAGTCATACGTGCTTGCTTGTTTGTGATTTATAGTGCAAGGACCAAGACTAAAGTCAGCCTGCGCCAGGGCCTAGAGTTTTCCAAGGAATTCGAACCGTATTCTTTTGGGGAATCAAACACCAGCCTACGGGTCTGTCCGGAAAATCCAAAAAACACTGAATAAATTCTGGAATCAGGCTAGAGGCACAGCGAGGATTTTCTACCGGAGGGAGCTTGCTGTCAGAGGGAAGCATTATACTTTTCCTTGTGTTCGATTGTAACACATACAAAATAAATAAATAAATATACCGTAGAATTTACTTAATGTGGCCACCCTTGGGACAGAACTGCAATGGTAACCATAGGCAGTTTATCACTACACACGACATATTTTGGTATAGGCATGTCTAAGCCCCTACTATGTCCCTATATTTTTTATAAGAGAATAGTCGTGTCCTAATCATGACCAATCTGTTATAAAAAGAGGTCACTTTATCCAGGTGGTCAATTTACCAGAGTGGTCACTTTACCAGGTTTTACTGTATATATATACATATGTATATAACATGAGACACTTAATTGGAACCTTGAATATTTCTTAAAATTTTATGAGAAATCCTTTTGTAATAAGGTTCTAATGAAAATTTTCATTTGTTCGTGTGTTGGGGACGGGGGATTTAGAGACTGGAGGTCTAAAACGGCACTGCAACAGACCTGGGGCGCTCTGAAGGCTATCCACTCGCCTTGGCTGTGCGCCTGAATCATATTATTCGCATGGAAACCAAACGCGTTACCACTATACATACGGAAGGAAACATACAGTTGACTCTCCCAACAACGTCGGTCTAGTTAAGAACAACTTCTATTTGACACTGGCATTTTGCAGTCCCGGCAAATGCTTCATAGCATAATGCTCATTCCGATTAACGTCCTTTTCTATTTGATGACAGTATTTTACAGTTTCAAAAAGTGTTTCATGGAATTACACACATTCTGATTAACGACATTTTCTATTTAACAACGGTATTTTCCTGTTCCGATAAGTGCTTCATAGAATTACACACGTTCTAATTAACGTCCTTTTTGCTTAACTATTTGCTATACTATTTTGAGGTCCTGACAAATGCTTCTTGGCATAACAATCATTCATATTATACGTCCTTTTCTATTTAACAACGGTATTTTGCTGTCCTAAAAAGTGCTTCATAGAATTACACATACTTTGATTAACGTCCTTTTCTATTTAACGATGCTATTTTGTGGTCCCGACAAATGCTTAATAGCATTACAAATATCCCGATTGACGTCCTTTTCTGCTTAACGACGGTATTTTGCGGCCCTGACAAATGCTTCATAGAATACATGCATTCATACATCAATGAATGCTACATGCATTTCTATTATCGTCCTCTTCTGTTTAACGACTCTATCTTGCAGTCTCCGTAAATGCTTCATAGACCATACCGTCCAATTAACGTCATTTTCCGTTTAACGGCGCTATTTTGCGGTCCGAACAAATTCTTCATAGAACTATACCTTCCAATTAACGTCCTTTCTCCCTAACGGCTCTATTTTGCGGTCCTGGTAATTGCTTCATAGAATTACACGCATTTCGACTGACGTCCTCTTCCGTTTAACGGCGTTTTTCTCCGTCCCCTGAGTCCTTAATGGGAAAGCCTACTGTAATAAAATTTAGCGCGAAATTCTGTTCCCTTCCCAGATACAGATTAACGGTCTTCTAAAGAGGAATTTTTATGAGCATTGTAGGACTTTTAGGGGCGATCATATTTCTCATTAAATACACAGCAAGACTATATACAGAACAGTTTGTTTTTTGCTCCTCCTACCTGCATAATCGATTCACGTTTCAGGCCCCCGTGGTGGTGCAGTGGTAACGCTTTCGCCTAATGCGCCGTCGTACCCAGTTCGAATCCTAGTGGGCGCAAAACAAAAAGACGCTAACCGTAATTGCAACCCGGCTGTTTGTTTCCTAGCCTCTTACAGCCGAGGGAACAAACAGGCCTGCTTACTACAACCCGGCTGTTCGTTTCCTACGCTATACGAAGTTCGGATTCCTCGGGAAATTGTAGGTCCCTGAACAACATGACCTCTTGTTGCTCCGCAAAATCGCAAAAAACAATGCAGATATCGTGCTAATTATTATAATTTATTTCAACTCATGAATTAATCTAACGTACCTTTAATTAGCAATATTACATTTTCTTAGTTTTCTACGATAGGGTATTGATTATACATTCTATTACCGGGAGGGGGGACAAAAAAACTTTAGAGTCAAACTTGTTGGTTTCTGTAGTACGTGAGTTTCTTGCACATGATATACGATGTACAGGTCCTTCAGGGACATCTAGATTTATGGTGGCGTAGTGGCAGCGCATTCATCCATTATGACTCGTGTTTGACTCTCGATGGTATAATAGGACTATGAGGTTTTCCCGTTCACCGTAATCCAGGGACTTGCCTTGACAACAGAAGTTGGGATTACCTTGACAACAGAAATTTGGATTGCCTTGACAACAGAAGTTGGGATTGCCTTTTCAACAGAAGTTGGGATTGTCTTGACAACAGGAGTTGGGATTGCCCTGCCAACAGAAGTTGGGATTGCCTTGACAACAGAAGTTGGGGAACTTGCAGGTTCTAGCACGATATGCCCTTTCACCAGAAAACGCAAGCAAGTGTAATCTTAGAGGTGCCACAATTTTTTTATCCAACTCCATATTTTCTGTCCTTATTATTTCGTAGCTTGGTTCATATTTGGATAGTAAGTAAGGTGGTCACTATAAACTATACTAAGTAGCCTAGACCCACACACACACACAAACACACTACTTCGTTCACCGTACTATCCTACAACGAATGCAGGAGACGTGTGGTTTGCGTTGCACACACAAAATGGACACTATCATCCCGTCAGCAAAGCAATTTAGCACGAGGAAGACAAGGCAAAGCGCTTTGATCGATATCAGTCCAAAACCGTCCCACTTCCGGTTTTCGTAAACTAGAGTGGCACAATGAAAACTATTGTGGTAGAAACAACGTATTGTACTAGTACATAACATGCCTTCAAATCTACTATCCTATTTCAAATACTAGAACTAGTAGTGCGCTAAGTGTTGTCCCAAGGGTTTACATTGAGACAATAGTTGTTATTGTCACTATAAGTTAGCTATCACCAAGTTTAATAGCCAAAATGTAAACCAGGCTTTAGCCTGAAGATCATAAATGTATTCTCCGTGTCTCAATACCATTTATTTATGGTTTGTGTTTCAAATTAAAAAATGTCATAAAACTAAATTCTTGTTTTGTAATAAAGAAGGAGTTGTTACACGAAATATATAAATAACGACAACCAAAGCGAGAAAGCGTTTATTTATTTTTTTAATGCACAAGGGCAAAAAAAGGTTATGCTATGCCAGGACCTAGACTTTTCCTAGCAATCCGAACCTATTAAAACCTAGTAAACATACCGCCATATTTTCTTGAGCAGTTTATCAGTAAGTATTCCTTTTCTACTCGTTTTTATCTTTTTAGGAGCGTTGTGAGTCGAACTCTGGATTAAAATAGGCGCACATTTTACCACTGCATCATCACGGGGCCCCGAAAAGGTGAATTCCAAACACAGCCTGTTTCTTGGAAACTAGTGGGTTTTTCTCACTTATATTTCTCGCATCCACCTCTATTTCGAAAACGATTTTAATACCAAAAATCAGACACTATTTTCTGAGCTTTAAATTTCGCGGTTTTGTACTTGAACAACGTTGAAAATTTCGCATTTGGTTCTTTTACCACCGTATGAATTTTGTGGCTGTATTGTGTCATATCACGTCAACTTTTTTAATAGTTTTTCAGCGTCCTTTCTGTCGTTGCGTCTATTCTTTTTCTTTATGTCAGTTTCCTTTATCGTCATGTTTGTTTCGCTTTTCATGTCCGCTTATCTCTGGTTCATGTCACTTCTCCTTATCATCATCTATTTAATCGTTGGATTTTTTTAAGCATTATTTGATTTGCCGCTTTTTTTCCCTTCACCGAAATTTTATTCTTAAGTGTAGAACGATATTTATATATATATATATATATCATCATATTCAACCATTATCTATCCACTGCTGGATGAAGGTCTCTCCAAATGCTTTCCACACAAGTCTATCCTGGGCCATTCGTTTCCACGTCACCCCAACCTGTTTTCTTATTTCATCCACCCATCTAGTTTGAGGACGTTTTCTAGGTCTTCGGTGGTCTCTTGGAATCCAGTTCAGAATTTCTGTTGTCCATCGTTGATCAGTTCTTCTTGCAATATGCCCAGCCCATCGCCATTTCAGTCCTTTTACTTTAACAATGATGTCCTCTACTCTAGTTTGCTCTCTCACCCAAGTGTTTCTTTTTCGATCTCTCCTAGTTATTCCAAGCATGCACCTCTCCATGCTCCTTTGCGTTGTCTGTAACTTTCGTATTGCTCCAACTGTTAGACTCCATGTCTCTGATCCATAAGAGAGGACTGGCAATACACACTGGTTGAAGACCTTTCTTTTTAGACACAAAGGCAATTTCCCCTTCAGGATAAAACTGTTTCTTCCAAATGCACTCCAGCCAAGTTTAATACGTCTGTTGAGTTCTTTCATAATGTTGCCATCCATTGAAATCAGCTGGCCAAGGTAAATATATGAATCAGCAATTTTTAGCTCCAGATTTTCAACTTGTATTTTTGTTTTCTCTAAGAAATTATTGAACATGATTTTAAATAAAATTAAACACATTATCACAGTTAAAATAAATACGATGGTTTATAGCTATTTCGGAAGCGCGTTTAGGCTTCCTTCTTCAGAACCCTAATTACACTAATGTGGCACACGTGCTAGAAAACTATCGATGCCAAATTGCTAGTCCAAAATTAGTTCGGGTAAACCAGTTGTGGGTCCGTAGCCGCGTCTTTTGCTATGGGACGAATGAAGTTTCTCCAAATAGAGGACATGGAATTGAACGGAAGCTGATGGTTAACAGTAGAAGAGGAATGCGAAAGAATATGGAAGGCTTCAAAGAAATTGAGGTCGGCTGGTGAAGAAACTTCCTCTATTAGATGGGCCTTGTCGAAAGAAAATTTGTGGCCAGCTTCCCAGGCGTGTTTGGCTAAAGCAGATTTTTCCAGTTGTTGTTTACGCACGTAGGCTTCATGCTCTTTAAGCCGAAATCGAAGGGCCCGACGTGTTTGACCGATATAAACACGATTACACTGGCATGGAATGGAGTAAATTCCAAAATAACTGCAATCAGGAATAATATCCTTGAGTTTGGAATAACCGAGTTTATTGATTGGAGTAAAAGTGACCCTGAAATTAAATTTACGGTACCTAATTTTAATTCTTTTGATCAGAAAAGCTTTGAAAAATGTTTGGTTATTTCCGCGCACCTTCATTCCAGACATTCAATCAAATTGTCGAAGCTTATTGATACTCCACCGACCACCCAACCACCAGTAATTCAGAAGGCGGTTCTTAACCTTTCTAAGGTCCCACTTTCCGAAAAACAACTGAACCTGCTGTCTTTGAACTCCAATTTTTGCATTTCAAAACCCGTTCATCCTAAAGGATTTATCGCTCCTGTGGAGCGTGCTCTACAGTTCAGCAAAATCAACTGCGGCCAAAAAGAGGTACTGAGGCATCTGGTGGCGGAAGCTTTGTCCTCTAACTCCAAGCCGAAACCTAACATTCCTATCTCGGACCAACGTGTGATCAGGGATTTGTATTCAAACGATAATTTGATTATCACTAAAGCAGACAAAGGCGGGCAGATGGTGGTTATGGACAAAGAGAAATACATTGAAGGAGTCGACAACCTCATCAGTGAAGGTCCTTATAAAGCGCTCAAGAAAAACCCATCTTCCGCTCAACTCTCTAATGTTAGTAAAATAGTCCGGTCATCAAACATCTTGGATCCCAAAACGAAGAAATCCGTAGTTCCTTCTATTGCTAACGTCGCAAGACTGTATTGCCTCCCGAAGGTTCATAAACCCGGCATTCCATTGCGGCCCATAGTCTCCAACATCGGTACTGCAACCCATCCCCTAGCCAAATTTCTCGTTCGCAGATTTTCTCCGCTCCTGGCTAACAACCATTATACTGTCCTTAATTCTTCAGAATTCATTTCCAAATTAAAGTCCTCTTCTTCTTTCGCTTCTTCAAAAATGGTCTCGTTCGATGTCAAAAGCCTTTTCACAAATGTTCCCGTTCAGGGAGCTCTTGAAGCTCTTATCTTTCGTATGAAAGAATTTCATTTTGCTGATGCTGAAATCCAGGAATTAGTCAAATTTACGGAGATCTGTATCACACAGACTTGCTTTTCTTTCCGGGATCAATTATTTTCGCAAACTGATGGCCTTGCCATGGGAAATCCTCTTTCACCCATTTTATGTGATATTTAGATGCATTATGTCGAAGAGGATATTCTCAATCTCATACCATTTAAACTGTGGATTAGATATGTGGATGACACATTCGCTATTCTTCCAAACGATTGTTCAGATCTCTCTACAATTCTCACCACCTTAAATTCCGTCAACCCTCACATACAATTCACTTTGGAAGAAGAAAACAACGGTTCATTGCCTTTCCTGGACGTTTTGGTACATAGATCGCCGTCCGGGTTCCAAACCAGCGTATATCGGAAACATTTTGCTGTTAGCCTCCCGCCGCATGCTGCTTCCGCCCATCCACAAAGCCAGAAGATAAGCACGTTCTACTGGTTGGTTTCACGTGCTCTTAAGTTTTCATCATCTGAAGAATTACTTAAAATTGAACTTAACCATATTCGTGACATCGCTCGAGATCGTGGTTACAATCCTACCATTATTGATGACGCTTTGAAGAAACTCACTAGACCCAAGCTGTGCAGTACACTCTTGATTGATTCCTCTCCTTGTAATTTTATCAGCATTCCTTTCGTTCCACGAATTTCTTCAAAAATTGCTTCCATTCTCCGTAAATTTAATTTCAAGGTCACTTTTACTCCAATCAATAAACTCGGTTATTCCAAACTCAAGGATATTATTCCTGATTGCAACTATTTTGGAATTTACTTCTCCCATGCCAGTGTAATCGTGTTTATATTGGTCAAACACGTCGGGCCCTTCGATTTCGTCTTAAAGAGCATGAAGCCTACGTGCGTAAACAACAACTGGAAAAATCTGCTTTGGCCAAACACGCCTGGGAAGCTGGCCACAAATTTTCTTTCGACAAGGCCCATCTAATAGAGAAAGTTTCTTCACCAGCCGACCTCAATTTCTTCGAAGCCTTCCATATTCTTTCGCATTCCTCTTCTACTGTTAACGATCAGCTTCCGTTCAATTCCATGTCCTCTACTTGGAGAAACTTCATTCGTCCCATAGCAAAAGGCACGGCTACGGACCCATAACTGGTTTACCCGAACTAATTTTGGACTAGCAATTTGGCATCGACAGTCTTTCTAGCACGTGTGCCACATTAGTGTAACTAGGGTTCTGAAGAAGGAAGCCTAAACGCGCTTCCGAAATAGCTATAAACCATCGTATTTATTTTAACTGTGTTAATGTGTTTAATTTTATTTAATATTTTGCGCAGTGTGTCGTTTCATCTTTACTACAATGTTTTTTGTGTTGGTAAATATCTAATATGTATTTCCTTATTATAATTTTCACTTAACCTATGTAAGTTCCTTTTCCCTTCTAACTTTATTGGTGATATATATTGTATTTTGATTTCTTAATGAAAAATTTAATATTTCACTTATTAAACTTTAAGATAGTGTCTTTTTTGTATCATAAATGAGGAGTGATTAAAAAAATTCGTCTGACGTTTCAAAAAGATATTTTTAAAAACTTGATCATTGTTAAATATTTTATGAGGGAAATACGTTTTTAATTTCACACGTATGAATTTAAAAACAAACATCATTTAATGCCATTAAAACTTGTCACAAAACTGTTAATAACAAAATTAAACTACTTAGAAACAACTAATTATCATTATCAGAAGTGTGTCATTTTGCATTTCATTATTTAGTAGCTATGTGCGAGTCACCGAATAAGCATTTTGGAGAATATTCTTCGAAAGAGATATAAACAACACACACACACACACACACAGCGAAAAACAATCTTTTTATATGTGCTTTCTTTGTGGCAACAGGCGTTTTCTGAAAGTAACATGCTCCACGGGTTTCGTTCTCGCCATTCGAAACAAACGCTTTCATAAACAACAATCGCATTATACGAAAAAATCTTAGATATAGGTTTTTTTAGTAACCATAGTCTAGGTTTTCCCTTAGATAGTCAGGTTGATGTCCTAACATTTCACCACTTTTGTTTCCCTAGAGGTTTCTGGTAGCAGACTATCGCTTTCGTTTTCTAGCTGAGCTTGGCTAAAGCTAGCCGGAAGATAAATTGCATGCAGGGCATCGCAGCGCGAGAAATGTGGCTATGAAATGAAGTGGTAAAAAAGGGAAGGAATAGAGAAAACAGAAAAATGCAAGAAAAGGGAGAGAACGCTCTTGGGCAAGAAAAAATGGCTAAGCTTTCTTCGTCTCGGATTTTGGCCGTTGAATAAATGGGCCATTACAGTAGTAGAACACCGATTTCAGGGAATGGTAGCGATCTGCATAACCTGCCAGAAAAGGTTGTTTTGGGTGCAACCCGCCTTTCTTGTGTTCCAGGTGCGAAAGATATTTTTGGGTTGGTTTCGTGTTTGCGCCATCTATAAGAAAGAAAACCTATGCATTCATCACCGAAGGTATTATCGCACCTCTTCGGCGAATATATTATTTTCTCTTCGTACCTACCGAAAGCTCATGTGCTTTAAAAGATATGGAAAGGAGAAGAGCTAGTGAGAATTTAATAAGATGGTTTTGTGATTCAGGTTTATTGGGAATTATAATGTGAGCCCCCACACACACACACATCAGCCGAATGGAATGTCTTTTTTATTTATATTTCTTTAAATGCCATTTTTCTCTATATTTCTCTCTAGCTACATTATTTTAACTCTAAAAAAATCCACATTTCTTTTATTTTACTGCATTTTGATATCACGTGATTTATGGATTTTTTTAAAAAAAAGTAACACTCGTAAAATATGGTTCATCTTTTCAAGGAAATTTTCTTTATTTTGAGATAGACGAGCTATTTAAGCAATCGTGAGCATATTTATTTGTTATTTAATTACTTTTACCGTAAAACTTATCGATAGAGGACACTATGGGGGAAGATGGGGCAGGAGTCCCCCCGCAACCGTTCAAAAATTTGATTTGCCCAATTCTGCTATGCATTTAGTTTCCAAAGTTTGGCAAGAGCATTTTAAAATAAGGTACTTTTTAGCTCATTACTAATTGTCAAGCAGTATCAATTATTTTTGTAGCATTTTAGTATCTTGTACATTCACTAAAATGTTTGACAGCCTTGAGAAGAAGGTGATCATTTTTCTAAGCCCCCCCCCCCACCATAAAATTATTCATAGGGGCGCCCGTGGCGGACGCTCAGTGGACAGAAACATTTCCCCTAAAACTTTAAAATTGGGTATGGTGGTAAAAGATGGGTATTATTATTACAAATAAATTTGACACCCACGTATTAGTAGCTCAAACTAGAGCTATTTTTGTTTAGGAGAAAAAGAGACGCCGTCCTCATCTCGGATTCGAACCAGGGTCCTCGCGTTGAGCCGCTTCCCTCGGGAAATAAAGCCGTCTGGCTGGTTTATCACGTGACAAACAGTAGGCGCTCGTCTGCGAAATGTATTCATTAGATTGCTTTTCTTACGGACTTTTTTTCTTGTTGAATTATAAATGTTTTATGAATTATAAACGTTGAATTATAAAAGTTTTCAATAAACCCATTCCAAATTTGGCACAGATAATAATGTTCAGCTTTAAAATTTGCATGCTAAGCTTGATACCAACAGTACCGAAAGTTATTTTTTAAATACTTTTTTATATTAGATATAAAAGAAAGTATACAAAACGGTCAATGCGCTCAACTTTTTTTAATTTAGAGTTGGAAAGATGGCTAAAACCCCTTATCGGATTTAAATCATTTTATTTTAATTTGTTAATTTAACATACTTTTATACACTCACGTTCAGTATTAAGTGAATACTCGATGCTATTTCAATGGGAGAGGTAAATATTTTGCTCTTTAACTGTCCATGGTCTTAACTTATAAAAAATCTTGTTGTAGAAAATTAATGAATAGTAAATACTCAACAGAATTATAACAAATCATATTTTCCAAGACATCTTATGGAGAATCCGCGATCAAAATTGACACAAAAATGAAAATTCTTATAAAACGTTTTGAATAACA
>QLNU02014603.1:0-10987 GCA_006491805.2 Dysdera silvatica | reverse complement strand
ATATACAATAATGACGATATTATCAATGGATGCAGAATTAAGCATACGATTCTTAATACGTTTACGTGTATCCTCAGAGACTTTAGGGCCAAATGTTCAGCGTAAAATTTGCTTATTTACTCATATTTATCTTATATACTCAAAGTCTGGCAAAATTACCAAAGAGCAAGTACGGAAAAATTGATCACAAACTGCTTTACTCCCACTCTAAATCCACCTTCGTTTATTCTTTTAGATCATCGAACTGGATCAACTGATCCGTTAGCTATAGTAACTTGCCAAATAATTTTATGAAACTTCACATTTCTTTAAGTACAACAGATATCATACAACCGTTAGACATTTCTTTTCGCCGGTACAATATTTTTCTTAAAAAATCTTAAACTACATTAATATAAACGAAATTTCCACCAATCTAACTGAACGCAATAAAATTCTAAAATTGCATTCATTGGTATATAAACTATTTCAATCAGAAAAATATAAACCTGTGTTGTGCGACGTGCTTTGTCATCTTGCACCTATACTGACATTTCTTTCACAACTATTTAATAATACTTTATATGTATCATTTCAAGTTCATGGGGCAAAGAATGTAACTTTGATAACTGCACAGATTTTTTATTTCTAGTTTGCACACACTG
Organism: Dysdera silvatica; assembly: GCA_006491805.2. NCBI lineage: Eukaryota > Metazoa > Arthropoda > Arachnida > Araneae > Dysderidae > Dysdera > Dysdera silvatica. The sequence continues at coordinate 10,343 of QLNU02014603.1, read as the reverse complement.
CGGTTAAAAATTTATGTTTCGAACATTTTTATATAAATTATTATTTTCATAAGAAAAGCGTTTCTTCATATTTTTCTTCATTTGTATTTTCATGACAGGGCACTCATTCACGTTTTAATGAATTTTTATTTCATGAGAAGGATACTCTTTCATATTTAATACTTACAATAAAATTTACAAGTTTAATTTTAACTATACTATTAGTTATTTTATTTTAGTTCATGTGCGCTTCCAATATTTATTATTTTTAATTACCTGTATTTATTTGAATATTAAAACGTCAAAGGTATTCACTAAACCTTATTATTTGATGCTTGATCGAATTTTAATATTTTTTAAACGTGAAATAAGTTTACAAATGCCAACATTGAAGTCACTTGGTTAAATTTATTTCCACTAAATTTTGTTTTATCTAGAAAGTAGCCACGTAAACCGGCGTTGGAAAAACCCGCCAAAAGAAGCTTGATTGATTTCCTGTATACTTGATTTCACTGCGTAACTTACGTGATCTTAGAAAAGTTGCATTTCAGCGTGGATTTTAAAAATTCATAAACATATAGGAATTGATTTCCGCACAAAAATCCTTTCCGTCTCATTACTACTTATAAAGAACTTTCTATTGATATAGGTGGCGATTCAGGATGCGAGCGGCACTTAAAACAGTTGCGTTTTAAGTTCTATTATCGAAATGCCGTTTTCCCCATTAACTTCAGAAAAATAAGGAACTTACAAAATAAAATAAAATTATTAATATAAAGCATTTACTCCAATTTCATGAGCCGACGTCTATCACATAACCTCGCTGACAAACGAAGTAATCGCCGATCAAGAAGATTTTAACTTCAGTCCTCGTTTTCAAGAAGCGAGTTAAAATTTTTGTTGCAACCTTAAACTTATGTGTAAAGAAGTAATGACGTATATAGACTTCCGATACCATCGTGCAACTTTTTGAATAGCCTTTTATCCTTAGGTAATTATTTCATTAAATTAAATATTTTACTAGCTGTCTACTAATAAATAAATAACACATAGGTGGTAAATAAATAATTTATTTACTAAATACTTTCTTACTGGTGAAACTGCATGGTTCGTTACACAGCTTCTCCTCCCTCCTAAAATTTTTCGATAATTGCAATATATCGGCTTGTGAGATTTTTAGGCGTCTTTTCTACACTATCGTCGTTCTCTCACTGTAACGTCATATCAGCTCGTCTCTTTTAAGTTTTAAAGCCATTTCAAGGCTTTGTTTCTTTCGTTGCAGCAAAATTATGTCGGAAATACTTTTATGATTCATTTCTAGTCTTATTTTTAATTAAGAAGTTGCAGGTTTTTAGTGACTCAATTACGCTTTATTTCCGGCCGCCATGATTGTTCACAAATGAACTATATATTTATATTATTCCTTTTGGTTACTTAATTAGATATAATACCGAGATATTCATGAGCTGCCGAGCCGTGGCGAGGCCCCTACACCCATTTGTTTACAAGTATGAATTTTGTAAAAAGTAAAAACTAACCAAAAAACTAATGCCCAAAAAACATTGCCGACAACATTTCTAGCATGGCGCTATGTGACTTAGCCCGTTGTCAGTCGGTTTTGGAAACATTGCAAAAAATTAGAAGAGAGAAGCCATGTGACGAACCATGCAGTTTCACCTTTTTACCTATACGCAGTTCATAGTCATAAAAATTCACAATTTTGAGATCTTGTTATATTTATTTCGAACATCTTCGTGGAGCATCGTTTGGGAATCGCTGATTCAGATAGAAAAGAAGATAAAATATTTTCGTTTATGCTTTTATTAGGTGAAGAACAACAAACAAAGTGCCCGAAGAAAATCTAATTTTATTAGAGTTTTAAAATTTGAAGAATTAGTATATCAGTTTACAAAGAATGAAAATACCAATGATTAAAATAGTTAGAACGCTATTCTTGCCGAACTTTTGATGCTACATGTGTAACCCCGGTGGTCAAGAAAAGATTGAATTTTTTCAGAATTTTGAAACCTATAATACTCCAATCAAAAAAATTGGCTATTCCAAACCTAAAGATAAAATTTGAAGATTGCAACTATTGGGGAATTTACTCCATCCCATGAGAGTGTGACCAGGTTTATATCGGCCAAACATGGCTTTTCGGTTTCGTCTCGAATGCTCCGTGCGTAAACAACAACTGGAAAAATCTGCTTTGGCCAAACACGCCTGGGAAGCTGGCCACAAATTTTCTTTCGACAAGGCCCATCTAATAGAGAAAGTTTCTTCACCAGCCGACCTCAATTTCTTCGAAGCCTTCCATATTCTTTCGCATTCCTCTTCTACTGTTAACCATCAGCTTCCGTTCAATTCCATGTCCTCTATTTGGAGAAACTTCATTCGTCCCATAGCAAAAGACGCGGCTACGGACCCACAACTGGTTTATCCGAACTAATTTACGACAAGCATGTTGTCATCAGTAGACTTTTTCGCATGTGGATCACATCAGTATAACTCAGGTTCTGCAGAAGAAAGCTCTTACGCTTTCTACATAGCTACAAACAGCTTTAATAATTCGAAATGCGATTATGTGTCTATATTTTACATAATATTTCGAAACCTATTTATACATTAGTTGCCAGATACATAAAGTCACACTCATGTAACTGTTACGAATTACATAAATCGAAATATGTACCTTTGCCAAATATGAAAAGTGAAATTGCGAACACCATAAGAGAATGTTTTACAATTAATTGCAGCTAATCTAGATATTATGACTCACCATAGGCGTAGAGTTATATGGGCCTATGGGGCTCGAGCCCCCAATGATCTGAAATAAATTGTGACTTTACATAAAATGTGATCACCCTCCCCCCAATAATTTTGAGAACTCTACGTTGATGTGACTTACTGACTGTTTCAGCGTTAACTATACTAAATAAAATAATATGTATATTTTTACACATTTTACGGATATTAAAAAAAAATTTTTGCATATTTCAGTCTAGAACTTGCAAAGCAGTTTCTATAAGTCCTCAAAGCGAATATATACATATTTAATACATTTAAATTATTCAATTTTTATAAAACACGTAAAAAGGTAATTATTTTTATCGTGGATATTTTCTTCATGTCTGTGTATATGTGTAACTCACAAAACAGATACATTTTGTCGAGAGAGAGAGAGATATGTATATTAGCTTTTAGCCACATTAACCACTAAATTAATGTTCTTCGAACGTCTGCACTAAATAAATCAAATATTGATGATTTGCGCGGGGCATTAACGCAGTTTAATTTTGAAAACATTGACAGGTGTTTCAATAGCACTTGGCTATTTTCGTCAGAATGTTACAACTAATATGTTTTTCGATGTTGCTAGTCAATAGATGCCATACCATAGAACGCAAACCGTAGAAAGTGAAAATACAAAATTAACACTCAAGTCAATGGCGACGTCTCCGATTGTGGAATCGGAAAATAAGAAAAGAAGTCCATGGAACCGTCTCCTGTTTTTGCACAGGAATCCGAAAAAGGAGGTTGAAACATAAAAAGGGGGAGGTGAAAAATAAAACTGAAATAATCGAAACAAGCATAATTAACGGTTGATTGGTAGACGCAATTTCTTGTACTGATATGAGAGAAAAATGCTTTCACCAGGATCATTCATGGCGTATTCACCCATTTGATCGATATGCACCGCAATGTAATAAATTCAAGCCAGACAGACCTCGAACTTGCTCCAGTAGCTTGGTAGTGAAGAAGTCAGAGCCGTGCCTCACACTCCAACAGTGTTTTTCTATACATGATTTTTGGAATCCTTGATGAGGAATATAATTCTGATGTTACTTGATCGTTTGTTTGTTTGTTAGTCAACGCCCGTCTGTGGCAGTTGGGCCATTCGACGCCGAGCCTCCCAGTATCGCTTCGTTAGATCGGCGGGAAGATCCTTCAGGTCTGGGCAGGTCTGAGGTTGAGTGTCCGTGTTAGTGACGCCTATTCGATGTAGATGGGCCTGTAGATAGTCGTGGCCAGTCATCAAACGGAACCGGGCTCTTCTCTCCAAATGCTGAGGAATGTGACCTGGCGTGACGAGGGGCTCCCACTGTTTTCCAATACTGAGGCCTTTTAGGATGTTAGATGTAGACTTAGAGACAATGGTGTCGATTACGTTTCTGGCTAACTGGAGAGTTTGTGGGGCCTCAGGTTGATCCACCTCTACCCCTTTCTTAGCCATTTCATCTGCTTTTTCATTGCCTGGGAGTCCGACGTGGCTAGGGAACCTACTGAAGCCTGACGTCCCATCCGGCGTTGATAAGATCAGCTAGTTGGCTGCGGCATTTAATGGTATACGAGGGCAATCTGTAGGTTTGTTGTTGCTGAGCGCTACGATTGCAGCCTGTGAGTCAATGAGGAACACAACGTTGCTTGCAGTTAAGTTGAGGGCCAGTATTTTACTCGCAGCTTCGTTAATTACGCATATTTCTCCGTCGTAGTTGCTTGTATTTCTTCCGACAGCTGAGTATTGTTGAAATAATTTGCAGTATGAACCGGCACCAGTAGCATTAATTTCGGGTATATAAGACCCGTCGGTGCAAACGTGCAGCCAATCGTTGGGCGGGTAGAGATTATGAATGGTTTCCAAAGCACATATTTTGAGTTCATGCGGATTTGCATCTTTTTTGCACGTGAACAGATTTTGGAGTTTTACATTGGATTTTGGTAGGGCTGATGCAACCCTGGTGTAGTACTGTAAAGGTGCCGGGTTGGCATTCGGGAGGTGGTACTTATTTCGTAGAGCTTCAGCATACGCAAGGGGCGTTGTTTGGGTTTTGAGTCGCTGGGTTGCTGATCTGTAGCTACCCCAGTACCTTGCGTCCACTCTCTTGGCTCTTTCCCAGAATTTGAGCGTGCTTTTCTTTCTCCTAGACTCAAGTGGTTCAACACTGGTTTGCAGCTGCATAGCCGTAATGGGGGTAGACTTGGCGCCGCCAGTAATTATTCTTAGAGCACTGTTTTGGACAACATCGTACTTGGCTATATTAGAATCAGATGACAGTGATACAACTTCGCCACCGTATTCCATAACTTGCCGTATGTACGACTTATATGCGGTGCTTAGTACGTCTTGTGTTGCCCCCTATTTTGTTGCCGTAAGCCTTTTTAGTAAATTAATGCGCTTTTGTGCTTTTTCAGCAGTGGATGCTATATGGGTGCTATAAGACAACTTCGGGTCTAGTGTGATGCCAAGATATTTCGACATAGTGTTTTGTTGAAGACTTATTCCCTTATAAAGCACATTAAACTGCTTGGCTTTTGTAGATAGTGTAAATAGTTGGGCAGTGGTCTTTTCAGTACTGACTTCCATTTTATTTAGTTTCGACCATTGCTCAAGGTAAATGAGTGACGAATATAGCGTCTTGGAGGCTTTCAATGCTGCTGCCGGTTGCCCATACGACAACATCATCAGCGAAGAATAAACATTTCACTCCCACGGTTGCTTCAATGGCTTTCTTTAAGTCTTCTATCATGACATTGAACAGCAGGCAGCTGAGTATCGCCCCTTGTGGGAACCCTGGCGAAGCTGTCTGTAGGAGGAAATCGCGTTCTGGAATTTACACCGGATGAAACGTTGCGATAGGAAACTCCTAATCCAATCAAGCATTTTGCCATGCACTCCTTCTCGTTGGAGTTTAGATGTGAGCATACGTCGCCAGATTTTGTCATACGCTGATTTAAAATCAACAAAGACTGCCAGAGTAGATTGTTTATGGTTAAAGCCGTCCTTAACCGCTTGTGTAAATTTGACAACTTGGTCTATTGTTGATCTGTGTTTGCGGAAACCAGCCTGACAGTCGCTGATGGCTCCCTTGGACCCCAGGAATTCACGCAGTCTACGTTCTATCATCTTCTCCGCAAACTTGCAAAACACGTTGGTGAGCGAAATAGGTCGGTAGGGGTTTTTCCCTTTTTAAGCAGTGATATTATTTCCGCTTTCCTCCATTGCTGGGGGACTCGTGATTCCCAGGTTAGGTTAACAAGCTGCAAAAAGGTGTGCTTAGCTACTCCTCCAAGGTCACGAATAAAATCTGGGGAAATTCCATCCGGGCCCGCGGATTTGCCTTTCTTCAAAGATGCAATATCGAGCTCTAGCTCATCTAATGTAAATAGGCTGTAAAAGAGGTGGTTGCTCTGAGGGAGGTCTCTTGCTTCTGTGCCAAGCGGGATGTTCTTCCTCTCCTCTGACGTAACGTGAAGCCGACTGACAGCAACATAGTGCTTGCAGAGGGCGTTAACAATTTGATATGGTCTTGTGAGCGGTTTGCCATTTGTTATAACTGGTTCCCACTGCCGGTTGCATTTTTTGTTATTGAGGCTTGAGATGTACTTATGAGCCTTTATGCCATCCTTACGGAAGTCCAGAGTAGACACAAATGTTCTGTAGGATGTTCTTTTAGCTTGTATTATTGCACGTCTAAGAATTGCTTGATGTTTTCTTAGTTGGATGCAGTCCTCGATGTTATTGGAGCCTTCAGCCTTGCGTCTCGCAGTATTTCTGTTTATTTTTAGGCTGATAAGGGACTTGTTCCAGAAAGGCTTAAACTTCTTTACTTGCCCTCTTGGGACGCTTTCTCTGGCAGCAAGTAGGATCGCCTCTTCAAAGCGTTTGGTTGATTTGTCTGGGTTGTTATCGATTATGTGGTCCAATAAGTATCTGTCAGTTTGCTGTGCAAATTTCTTCCAGTTGGCTTTCTTAAAATTCCTAAAAAACTTAATCACTTAAAAGTTAGCTTTGGTCCAGTTATTTGCTGATTTTTACTTTTGATACTAAGGCACAGAGGACGGTGTCCACATCCATCCATAGCGTCAGCGAGCGTCAGTACTGTTCTCGACATTAGGCTGGCGTGCACCAGGGTGAGGTCGGGAGTGCTTGAAAGTCCGGCCAAGGAGAGGAAGGTTGCTGCGGAGGGCACATGAGTGAGATTTGTATTTTCGATCAGATTTTCAATGCTTCTGCCAGTCCTGTTGGCTGAACTGTATCCCCATCGAGTCGAGTGGGCGTTGAAGTCGCCCATCAAAATGCTGTTTTGGTGTTGAGTCAAATTAGTAATAGCGTCGATATTAGGGACATTATTCGGTGGGTTGTAAAGTCCAATGATCTTGAAGTGAACTCCTCTAGGCCATACATCTATGTATGCAGCTTCGAGTTTGTTATTGATGTCCATCTCGTGTAACAGAGTGAATTTACTGGGCAACCTGTTGTTGACACCGAAAATGATCTCAGAGGCGACTTGTCTTGAACGTTTTAACACATAACACGAAAAATTTGTTACTTCATAAAAATGAGGTGCATCTGTTGATGCACCAGCTTCTACGATTATGAAAATATCGGTGTCAAACCTAGAAATCAGAGTTTTGAGCTCGGTAAACTTTGGGTTAGTCAACCCACCCGCATTCCAGAAAATGATGCGGAGGTCGTCATTTTCGCTCTGGCCCTGACAAGAGCCGTTTCCTCCTCTTCTTCTTTTTGTAGCGATCATTTGATATAATAGGAGACTCGGTTTGGCGATCGCTGTAGCAGATTTTGCATTACCCAGGGTGCACCACGCGGAGGCCTGTTACATTACACCCCTTACTTGATCGTGAAACGAAGTGCTATTCTCGTTTATTCAGCATAATATTTGCTACAGTCTTCGCATTCTATCTTGTCTATCATTCTGACGAAAACAGACTGGAACAGCTGTCAATGTTTTTAAAATTAAAGTAAGATAATTTATGTTTTTATTTTTATATTTATTTTTCTGTACTAAAATTGACGATAATTGAGCCCTTTCAGTATAGAATGACTATAGTATTTTTCAATTATCTATTAATTTTAATAAACTCATGTTGCAAAAAGAATTAAACTAGCATCTAGAGTAAGAATGCAATAGCTCATTTTTAATGAAAATAAATTTTTAATTTCCAAAACCCTTGGAGAATTTAATTTTTTCTTGTTTGTGAAATACATTATTTCCTTTGAAGCTTATTTATAGAGATAGAAAATTTTATGAATAAATTTACGAAGTGAATTTCAGAAAAGCAACAAAATCGATTTTTGATTAGAAAGCTCAATAATAAAATGTAAAAAATATATAACAGGCTAAAAAAAGATGTTAACTGTCTTTTTTTCTTTTTATTTCTTGATTTTCTTTACGGATTTAGTTCAGCCTCAAAAAGTCTACCCCCGAAGTAATCTAAACCACTCGCGAACTTACTCTTTTCATTTCGTCGTTGCCTGGAGGGCGGTTCTCAACTTCATAAAAAAAAGGATATTTGTTGTTGCCTTATGTATTTGAAAAATAAAACCAAATTCAAACTTGACTTTTTTCTGTTCCGCAAAAAAGCCATTTGTTTCGCAAAAGCCATAAACCAAACTCGGAGAGACTCTGGACTTTAATCTCATTAAAGCAGTCCTTTCCGCAAATGTAATGTAAAATATTTCCGCATTACGTAAAAAATTTAGGTTTTTCAAATAAATCTTACATTTAGATATATCGTGTAATATTCTACTGTGATTCACTTATAAATTATTAGAGGACCATTACCATAGGTGTTTCTTAAATAAAGAATATATGACAATTTTTCTTACTTATAAATTAATATTATTATTATTTATTTCTAAGTGTATAATTATAAGAATATTTGTGTGCAAACTTCATCTGTGACATTTCATCATCCATTTATATATTTGTCTTAAAAAGTACATTGTGAATTCTTAAAAAACTAATCTGTTTTTTCAGATAGTGAATATTGTTTGGTACACACACACAGTGTGCGTATGTGCGCTTTCTTATAATTATATAGTAATCCATAAAAATATAGAATGATATATAATAGAGTTTCTGCAACAAATCAAGCAAATCAACAACAATCAACACAAATCAAGTTTCGAACAACATATCAAGCTCATCATGGGGGATTTCAATGCAAGAATTGGACAACAGGAACAAGGAGAGACATCGGTTGGTAAATACGGATATGGGGAAAGGAATGAACGTGGCGATCAACTCATCGAATTTGCAGAAGCTGAAAACCTTAGCATCATGAATTCATTTTTTAAGAAGAAACCGCAAAGAAAATGGACATGGAAACACCCCAATGGAGGAACCAGCGAAATTGACTATATCCTGGCAAACAAGAAATCAATTATTGAAGATTGCAGTGTACTGAACAGATTTAATACTGGAAGTGATCATCGAATGGTGAGATGTAAAGTGCACTTAAATACTAAATTAGAACGACAGAAGCTCATTAGGAAACAAGTAAGTAAGAGGGTGGATCTAATGAAACTGAAAGTAAATACCGAGGCATTCAAGTTGGAATTAAAAAATCGCTTTTCTGCACTGGAAGGACTTATTGATGAAAGTGATATCTCAGAAGCAAATGAAAACATTGTTAAGACAATAGTTGAAACTGCTGGGGAAATTGGTGGTGTAACCTGTAAAAAGCACAATAGCAAATTATCTGAGAAGACGAAACAGCTCATGAAAAGGCGAAGAGATATGAAGGTGGACAATCAAAATACCAGTTCCAGGATTGAGTACATAGAACTTTGTAAAACTCTGCGCAAAAGCATGAAAGAAGATATAAGAAAATTCAATTGTGAGTTAGTAAGGAAGGCCATTGAAAGCAACAAGAGCCTTAGGGTTGTTAAAGGGAGTTTGTCTATTGGGAAGAAACACATCATTGCATTAAAAGGAGAGGATGGCACCGTAACAAGAAATAGGGAAGAAATACTTAGAAGAGTTGAAGAATTCTACAAAAATCTATACGAAAGTAACAGTGGATTAAACGAAGACATTGAAATAGTCGAAGGAACAGCTCCTAAAATCTTAAAAGAAGAAGTTTCATTTGCAATAAAAAATATGAAGAAAGGAAGAGCCCCTGGTGATGATGGTATTACATTAGATATCTTAAAAGAAGCTGGAGAATATGTAGAAGACATACTTGCAAAATTCTTTACCAAATGTCTTAACAGCGGTAACATACCAAACCAATGGGATTCTGCAACAGTAATTCTTTTGCATAAAAAAGGTGATAAAGAGGATTTGAAAAATTACCGACCAATTAGCTTGTTACCTGCTATTTATAAAATCTTCACAAAAGTGCTAACACATCGCCTGCAGAAAAAATTAGATGCAGCTCAACCAAGAGAACAAGCTGGATTTCGAAGTGGATTCAGTACAGTGGACCATATTCAAGTATTAAGAGAATTAATTGAAAGAACACATGAATATGAACTTCCATTGTGTGTGGCATTTATTGACTATGAGAAGGCCTTTGACTCTATTAAAACATCAGCAGTCATCAACTCTTTAAGATCA
>QLNU02014602.1:7819-19330 GCA_006491805.2 Dysdera silvatica | reverse complement strand
AAAATGCAAGCATTCAAGTATTATTAAACATATGCGTGCATTGAAAGTTCATAAGGAGGAGAGGTTTACAAAGCTACAACTCCACAAATTTATATGTATATTTACAAAATTACGCCATATTTACCCTATCAAGCCCCTGCATAAGCCAGTGATATCAAATCATGCATACTATTTGCTAAAATATGGGAAAATAAATATGCAAACATTATTATTTTTTTATGTGTTTATTAATGGCATAAAATGCAAGCCTTGGGTAACTCACGAATTGGTAAATTCAGACAAAGCCCATTACTTTCCTTTATGAAATTTTACGAATCCGTGCTACAGTACAGTAGAATCTCCTTAACGAACGCTCCCGTATAGCGCACACCTTCATTTAACGGACACTTTCCAAATTTCCAGTCCCAATTATCCCAAATTCTTCCGAATAGATTAGATGACCATTACTTGGTCGCTATTCGGAGATTTTACTATATTGATTTGTTAGTTTATTAGTTATGTTTATTAGTTAGTATTAGTTAGTTTATTTAGTTAGTATTAGTTAGTTTATTTAGTTAGTATTAGTTAGTTTATGTTAGTTTATTGGTTATTTGTTAAACTATACTGATATATGAATCATATCAATCGGTGTCCTAGATCAGTGGTTTCCAACCTGTACTACGCGGAGCCTTTGGTGCTCCGCGAAATCTTCCCAAGTGCTTCGCGCGTTTCATGCTCAAAAATTACAAAAAATCGCTAGATTTTCACCTAAATAAGTTTTAAAAAAAAACAGATTTATAAGACATTACCACTGGTCGCTGACTCTAAAATTTTACAACTAAGGATTTTTTTTACTGTTTTTCATTTATGCAGTTAAGCAAGCTCCCCATTTCTCTGAAATTTTTGAGAAATGTAACATTTCGAATAAAATTAAATTTGACGTTTTACATCACTAAATGATTAAAAATACCTTCCATCGTTGATAATTGCTGTCATTGGGTTTAGTACCCATGTCTGTGAGAATATCGTAGCCCTTATAATAAGGTATGTGCATAATTTTTTTTTTCAGAAAACGATATTTAAAGTTCCAGTTTTTAACAATTTTAATCGTTAAAATCAAGTTCAGAATCAAATTTAAGTAATGTAAATTTCGGAAAGAAATTTGTGCTTTTACTATTGTATAATAAAACGACAAAACTAATAATGAGAAAAATATAGTTAGATAGAACTAGCCAAAAATGTCCAAATGTGCCTTTGGAATAAAGGCAAAAACAGGGAATAATTTTTCCCTTGGAAAGTGTTCCGTGACGCAAAAAAAAAATGAACTTCCATCCCAGATGACGATGTTTTCTAACTTTTATTCCATTTTTATTTCAAAATTTCTTTTTCCCCTCTTCTAGATGTAAGCCATAGTAATCTTTTAAATCGTGCATTTTTGCGACGGATCTGAAGGCCACAATATTTTTAAATCCAGAATGCCATTGGTCTGAAGAGTTTCGGATAATCGATCCGACACGTTATAGTTCGGGAAAAAAATTAAAATCAGATCATTCCTTTTCAGGAGATGACGAGCGATTCCATTGTGAAAACACAGGTTTGAAAATTTTCCAGATTTCCAAATAAGCATAAATAAAGCAGCCCTAAAATATGAATTGCAACGAAATCTTCCTATTATCATTATCTGTCCATAATGATCATAACCGTATCCAGTGGGGAACCTTAGGGATCGATCCCCCCCCCCCAAAGCTATATTTTTAATTGGACTTTGCATGATATCGTTGTATCTACACATGCTACAAAAAATTTCGAACACCCCCCACCACCAAAAATAAAACCTGGCTACGATCTCGATAATGACACTTTCCAAGGTTCTTTACAGATATAGGGTATATTAGGTTCGATCTTGTCCGTAGCGATATCTTTTTTTCAGTGCTCAGAATATCGATATTTATTGTGTAAATAAACCTCATTCATTCATTATTTAATCTACTAATCTATGTGACTCGATATAACTATACATAAGAAAATGTAACTCAACGTTGCGAAATTTTATGTTCCCCAATCACACGTCTTCTATTTCTTAAGTACCAGAGCTGTCAACTGTATTATAAAAAATGTGTGTTGAGTCCTCCCCATCGTCTCTTCCTCTTGCAATATGATCTATTGATGGGCGGGACAATTTTCGGTATTTGTAGCACTGAACGCTACTCGTGATTGGACATTATTCTACCTCCTTTCAACGAGTAAACCAATCAGTATTCAGAGCGTTCTTCCCAGGAAGTCAGACATATTTGGCGGATGAGTTCATTCGTTCTTTATGTGAGAAAATTTTACTCATGTTAAAAAAAACTGAAATATTATACAAGTATAGTCGTAGAGAGAGAGAGAGTGTGGAGCTCGACCCCCGCCAATTTTAAATAGATTATAATTTTACATTATTGTAATGTATAAATATACATAATATATGCTTGGACATCAATAATTTCAAAACTTTACGTTGACGCGTACAAGTGAAAATGCATGTTACTGTTTTGCAAATTTTTTTTTTTTAAAATTATCAACCTAGTTTCTTCCATTATGTTGAGTGTAGTTTTATATAAATAGTTGAAATTTTTCGTGTATACAGTTGGACCTTCATATATCAAATTTTTTCTGTGCCTCCCCGTGCCCCTTATGAACTTGCTACGTACGCTGATATTCTTTAGTGCAGTGGTTCTTAAACTGTGCTCCCCGGAGTCCTCGGGCTCCGCGAGTAGTATTTTGGGGTTCCGCGAAGGACGTTTGTATTAAAATATTCAGTAATTGGAAAAATCATTGCATCTTAACTAAATTTATTAATCTAATTTTTTAGCGCCAAAATGGCTATTTACTACGATAAACGTTTTATTAGCGTATTTTCCCCTACCGCTGTTTAAGTATTATTTAAATTTAAGCATATATTTTAGGCTGTTTTATACCCTCGCACATATAAGCAAAAAATGCAAATAGCTGACTTATCCCATGCTTACGAACAGTTTTCATTCTCTGATTTTTTATTTGCTGCTGCAGTAAATGCAACTTTTTGAAGCAATTTATAAATTGATTTAGGTTTTACTTTAATTATTTCAGTTCTGTTAGGGCTGTTATCACCTGGTAACAAGGCCCAATGTGCTCGTTGTATTACTTTCAATGTATTTACGACGTAAGACATCGAAAATAGCGCAAACGAACTATGCTTACCCAACTTACGTAAGCATAGTTCAGCCAAACCCCACCCCCCCTGTTGTCCCAAAAATAAAAAATAAGCAAAGTTCAACCCCCATCCCTCCTAAGATACTTACATGATAGCTTAATCCCCCCCCCTAACTTGTATACATAATGAATTGATAAATTTTTAAGGTTTAGGTGATAGGATTTGGAGTTCCGTCTCATAGTTTTGGATTTAAAAAGGGGTCTGTGATCAAAAAAGTTTAAGGAACGCTGATTTGGTGTAATATTTGGTTCGTATCGAGTTCGGAAATGCAGTCTGTTAATTAAGCGGTTATCGTATTATGGTTCGCAGATACATTTTTCAACCAACGCGAAGATGCTCTTGCGCCATAAAACACCTAAACAAACAAACAAACGAACGTTCGCCAATGTCGCATCTCCATTCTGGCGTTCCTTCCATTACACTTCCATTGCAGAAGCGAACATGTAAAATATCCGCTCCTATCCACCACCCCAAAAGAAAAAACGACAGTGCTACACCCAAATAGTGTTAATTGATTTGGCACTAATTCAGTTGGACACACCATTCAAGATCTTTTTTTCTACTCCTGTATTTTCTATGATCTCCCCCAATTCCGAAAATAGCCTGAAAATCGTTGGAAAAGTAGCCTCTACGAATCGTTCCTGACCAAAGGTAGCGCTTTGCATTTCTTACCGAATTTTTCCCACACCTGCACCACATGTTCTTGGAGGTCTCCGAAGTTTGAAAAAGTTGTTCGAGTCGTTAAACGATTGCAATTCAGAAATGGACCGAATAGCTTTAGTTGCTTGCTGTCTTTCAACTTTAGAACAAGTCAAACTGGTTTGTTTTGCGAAAAAGTAAAAACCAGCGCTGTGTTGAGATTTCCCCTCACCACACACCTCTCTCCTCTTTACCTTTCTCTCTCTTTCTTGTTCTTTCTTTCTCTCTCTCTCTTGAAGCAACGACAGAAAGATACAAATGCGTGATTGTGCCTTTTCAATTGTTACTATGGATCTCCTGACATTCTCACAATTACGGACTCTTCTTTTCTTGGACGAGTCCCTCTGCCTATTGTTCAAGAAAAGTTCATCGTTTAAAAAAATCAATTCCTTATTTTTCGATGTGTGCTTTACGTTCCATTATACCGTTCTTATCCTATTCTCCATACCGTGTACCTTTAAATTATTATCAATAATTAAAGAAATAATGAGGAAGATAAGAAAATATAAATATATTAACGTCTTCAATATTTCTAATGAAGGAAATTTGCCCCATTTTTCTCACCTTCATGATATTTAACTATCATTTCTTCACAAATAGATGAGTCTCTTCAAAGCTCTTATATACATGCATGTGTACATACACACAAATATACATATACATGCATACAAAGATTTTACCAGACCTCACGCACAAATACATACACACAAAGGATATTTCGTTCCTTAAATAAAGGTATCTTTTCTTCGGAGATACATGTATTGATATATACATATACAGTATAAGAAATTTAATTTAATGGGAAATGTAATATTAAATTTTAAATACTGTAAATGCTGTATATACAAGTTAACATAATAACATTCCAAATGCGACGTATTTAAATTTAAAAGTAATTAAAAAAGAAAATTCTTAATTAATGAAAAAATTGAAATTTAAAAAAATGCATAAAATGGACAATAAAGTTCAGTGCTTGCAGAAATTTATTTGAAATAATCTGTCACATAAGCGTGTTTGGAAGAATTTGCTTCATAAGCATTTTTCTCCATATAATTATTTTGAAGCATCTAAGTTTCTTGGCCTTACTAATTACAAGTGGTACTTCAAACTCTCTTTCTAGGTTGCGATAAAGTAATACACTGTTCTATGGAACTTACGTACTGCTCTATGGAACTTACGTACTGTTCTATGGAACTTACGTACTGTTCTATGGGATTTACGTACTGTTCTATGGAACTTACACGCTGTTCTATTTAACTTACATGTTGTTCTATGGAACTTGCACACTGTTCTATGGAATCTGCACACTGTTCTATGGAACTAACATAATGTTCTATAGAATTTATACACTGTTCTATGGACCAGTATTCAATATAACTGTACAATGTACTATTCGATACATTTTACATTGTAATGTTCCTTACATTGTACTGTTCCATATACATTGTTCTATAGAACACTGTTAGATTCTATGAATACACTGTTCTATGGAACTTCTGCCTCCAGAACACTTTTCCCTTTTTGGTTATAGAGTTTTGTTCCACACGATTCTATAAAAAAAAAAATCCAGTTTCATCTTCATTGTAGATGATTTCAGCTTCGTATCCATCAGAAATTTCATTCAGCTTTTCTGTCCATTCTTTTACGCATTACAAGTCTACTAGTGTTTTTTCACCACAAATGGTTTTAAAAGTAACGTTATGTCTTAGCTTGAACTTTTCCAACCAACCGTTTGATGCTTTGAAATTCTGCAATCCCAAACTTTCAGCAACTTCTTTTGTCTTTTCTTGCAATAATACTTCACTTGCAGGAGTGTTTCCTTTTCCCTTTCAGCACAAAACCAATTAAATACTACTCTATCGATTTCACATGCTTTAGTTTTACCAGGGCCGGATTTAGGATACTAGGTGCCCATTTTTGGCGCCCCTCCATTTCCCAAACTAAGGGGATAATCCCCTAGAAAATTTCTTCTAAGTGTTGACGTATAAGGTTTAGCCCCCCCAGAAAAAAGTTAGGCCCTTGACTTTGAAGCTCCAGCAGAAATAAATAAAATTTGCCGTTTCGTCCCCTCGAATGCGACGAAAATCGCGAGGATAAGGAAGGGACACATTTTAGATTACCATATGTGCATATATATATATTATACGATATAATGACGATGTTTTTATATAAACAGATTTAGTTTATTTGACGCAGATTTTTTTGTATTTCTTTTTGGATATTGGGGAAGGGGCAAGGGCGGATGCAGAACAAAATTTCAAGGAGGGCGCAAAGCTTGAAAATTTCACTTGTAAGTTTAGTTTTATTTTTTACTTGAAAATAATCATTTTTAATGTAAATTCACTGTTCTTCGGGGAGGCACGCTGCCTATCTGGATCCGGCCTCAGGGGAAGGGGTTCTTTCACACAATTTTTTAGAATTTCAAAGTTAGAAGAAAAAGGGTGGAAGGCGCCTTCTTAGGGAAAGCTGCTCAACAAAATTCTACGGTAAACAATTTGCAATTAACAAAAAATCCTCAGCCTCTTGCGCCCCTAGAAATATTGCGCCCTGGGCAAGTGCCCAACATGCCCATTTGTAAGTCCGACACTGAGTTTTACTGAAATTTAGAGTCGTGAAATTTTCTTTTAAATTGTCAATTTAAATAAAATTCATTTTTATCCACATTTTTTTTTCATTCCATGGAAAAAAAAAATTCCATAAATTTTATTCATAATGTTCACAAAGTTGTCCTTCGCTTATCAAATGGTTATTAGCAAAAGTTTTTTTATCTTTTCTTCTCCCTGTGATGGATACTTTCTCCAGTGTCCATTAAATAGAGTGTCCCTTATTCAGAGGTAAACACATTAAAGTCCCTAATCTAAGAGATTGAGACCAGAGAAATCGACCCTTAAATAGAGGTGTCTCTTATTCGGAAATGTCCTTTACGGTATGTTTTACTGTATTATTTAGGCACCATTAAATTTTTTATGCTATTTTATCACAAATGCATAACATTAAAGATACACAATACTTAAAAAAAATACTTAAAAAATACTTTAAAAAATACGTACAAAATACTTAAAAATGCTTTAAAAAATACTTAAAAATGCTTTAAAAATACGTACAAAATATTTAAAAATACTTTAAAAATACGTACAAAATTCTTAAAAATACTTTAAAAAATACGTACGAAATACTTAAAAATATTTTAAAAAATACTTTAAAAAATACGTACAAAATACCTAAAACATAAAAATTTGAGAAATTATCGCCGAATAAAAAACCAATTAAATTTCTATATTTGTGCCGATATTTAAAAAAATCCATTACTTCACAATATATGGAAAAACAATAATAAGAAAGAATAAGTATTTTTGTTATTACAAAAATATGTATTTCGCTAAAGCAGGGTTGTCCAACCTTTTTAGGCAGCGGGCCACTTAAAACTTTTTTACGGATCTCTCGGGACAGCGGTCTCAGCGACTTTTGTAAAAAAAAATTCACCTGCGATATGGCAAGGAGTCGCCCATGCGGTTTTTCTCGATTTCTGGAAATAAAAATATAATTTTTTTTTTTTTTTAATTTTACAGTCCAAACAGTTGTCGGCGGACCGGATTGTGGCCCGCGGGCCGTAGGGTGGACAACCCTGTTCTAAAGCAATGGCTCTCAATTTTTTTATTCGACGGAACCCTTCCCTTACTGCGTGCCTAGCTAGGGAACCCCTCGATAAATATTAGTTAAGGGAACCCTAAAGGGCGATTATTTATCACGTCTTGGATTTTAAAAAAAAAGAAAGCAATAAATCTGTATAAAAAGATGGGCAGCACTTTCCTATGGCTGAGGGTTATTGGTTACGGTTAGGTAATTCTATCTAAGAGTTTGTTGTGAGGGAAGGAGAGGAAATTGCAGAAGGTGGATTTTCATGAAATTTTCGGTGATATTTTACAAACTGCTTGTAGAGACCTCTGGAGGGCTGTCACGTAACAACATGCTTCATTGGCACACACTTTAAAGAACACTGCTCTAAAGCCCTTAAAATACATAGGACATCGGTTTAAACTCACGCTTTTATAAAGCAGATGTTCCTGGAGAAATTTATTAAAAGAAATCAAATATTGGTACCAACGTTTTCGATCCAAATTAGAACTCTTTGACCCATGTATTATAAAATCGTATATAATTAACCTTCCCAGGATCAACAAAGTTACCACGAAAATGTGTGTCAATTGACCATGAAGTTTACAACACACGAATCCTCATGGGTTATAGCAAAAGTCGAAAAAAATTGTATGACTGGTTTCAAGCTTGCGACTTCTTGGTTGATATTCAAGTGCTTTACCAATGAAACGTCTTTTTTTCCTTCCTTCCGATCCTTACTATAGCTTGTACTTGGATATTTATTTGTCATAGTATCCGTTGTCAATTAACTACTACTTTTGTGGTGATTCTGCTTACACTGAGAAGGACAATCACAGCCACCTTTCTAAAATAATATATGGGTCAAAGGGCTCTAGTTTGAGCCAAAAATGCGTCAGTATTTAATACGTGTTAGTATTTGAGTTCCTTATTTTAAAACATAGCACTACACCCTTTGTGGCGCAGTATAGCCCAGATGCTCTTGCGCCATAAAAAATTTAAACAAACAAACTACACCTGATGCTTGTTATCCCTGAATATGGCAATAATTCTCTTCAATGATAACTACTTTTGCAGTAATTGCGCACACACTGGGAAGAGCAATTATATCCGCCTTTGTAATATATGGTTAAATTAACGTTATTATAATCTGTGTTGCACGACTACCCTTTTAAAAGACCATTTCTCAATGAATCAAGAGGTAACGCAATAAATACTGGCTATCGAATCCAGGTAGGGCAGTGGCTAAGCTAAGAATAGTGGGGGGGGCTAATCCCTCCTGCAGATGTAATCAGCTCCCTCTGGAAAACGGGTTTTCAAAATACATTATTTTAAAATTTTATTTTAAATTTTTTATTTTGTACGAAATTGTACATAACAATGGGAATTGTTCTTTGACGTTAAAAATACAGTGCGTTTGGTATTTTAGTGGACACTTGATAACAGTGCACTATCGTGAGAAATAATGCCAAATTTGAAAATGAAAATAAAGATACTACAATAAAACAGTATTTTGCAAAGTGGAAGATTAATGATCTTTATTAAATCATTCATAAATGTAACAAAATCAAGATGAGGCTTTCGATTTTGTTTGAAAATTTAATGGACACTTACTGAAATTGGAGTGTTTTATGTACATTAATACACGATAGATTCTCCGTTCTTGCGCATAACTTTAAAGACACGTGAATCCGTTGATTCTATCGATGTTTGTAAATATTTAGGATCGATTTGATACCAAGTTTCCACAATAGCGTCCTTTAAGGCATTAACCGACGTGAATTGCTTTCCATCTGCATATATTTGACGAACAATATACTCCCATACGTTTTCGATAGGATTTAAATCAGGACTACATGCCGGCCAAATGATACTTTTAAACTTTTTTGAATTTATCCATCTTTTGGTGGAGATAGATGCATGGCACGGTGCGTTGTCCTGTTGCAAAATCCAGTTTCCCCCACATATTTCTGAGGCATATGGGAGGGCATATTCTTTTTTCTTGATAGCAGGTGAAATTCATACGACTGCCGATGAAAGCTCCAGGCGTAGTACCGTTGTAGCCAAAGCCACCCCAAATGGTCACCGACCCTCCTCATTGAACTCTACGAGAAAAGTATTGCCGCGCTTTCCGTAAATCGTGCCAATAATGTTGAAAAGCATCCGGACCATCTAAGTTGAATTTCTTTTCGTCCGTGAAAAGTACCTGCAACCATTCATCGTTCCACTTCATGTGTCATCGAGCCTAGTTTAAGTGTTCCTGTTTGTGAACTGGGGTGAGAGGTGGTTTGCCCTTTTTTTTTTTGAAAAGATAAATTTTTGGAATTAGAGAGCACATTCCATACTGTCCAACGTTTAACTGAGAGCTAACTAAGGTCGTTTTGGATTTTTGCAGCCGACGTTCCTGTGTTACTGGCCTCTCTAATAATGTTCCGTTTATCTCTTTCACTCAGTTTTGGCTTCGCTCCCCGCTTTTTGGGTGGATCCTTTTGGGGTTTCTTTTTGAAAAGGCCCTATAGTACTCCTTGGACCCTGAATAAGCTGACAAATTTTGAAAATGGATTTTCCATTTCATTTAAAAGCCACAATTTCCTCTTTCTCGAAATCCGTAAGTATTTTCCTTTCTTCGATGACTACAAACCATGTTTTCGCATAAACCTGTTCACACGGGTATTTATACGAACCTACGCATCGAAAGAATACGATATGCAAATTTTTTAGCGCCTGCACTGCCATCTGTTAGTCAGGAATGATAGTGTCCCTTAAATTAACAAACAACATTTGTTATATAAATTTACATTTTCTCCATTTATGTGACGATATATTCATATAAAATTTATTTTTCTACAAGACATTACGGTTTCTCGGCATTCTTCAAAATCCTATTCGCAGTTTTTGTATTTTTTTTAGCATTTACGTAAAAATATCAGGTGTCCACTAAAATACCAAACGCACTGTATATCTAAAATGCATTTCTTCGATAGGTTTTGTGTACATCCTGGTTAATTGCAAAGGTTTGAGTTTTCATTTACTGTAGAGAAAGGGTAAGATAAATTATAAATTTAGTGTACCACTGTAAGTTTTCAATGCAAAATTTATGTTAAGAAATTTATTTATTAATGTTAAATATATTAGTTTACATAGATATTTACTGTCATTAAAGATATTAATAAAATACACCAGAATATTAACGAATTTTGAGCTCCCCCGTAGATTTTTAAACCCCTTTGTAACAAGCATCTAGCTACGTGGCTGACAGTATAACAAGTTCCTAAGTCATTATCATCATCATCATCATATTCAACCATTATCTATCCACTGCTGGATGAAGGTCTCTCCAAATGCTTTCCACACAAGTCTATCCTGGGCCATTCGTTTCCACGTCACCCCAACCTGTTTTCTTATTTCATCCACCCATCTAGTTTGAGGACGTTTTCTAGGTCTAAGTACTGATAACTAACTAATTAAGAAGTAATAGATTGATTCTTATAATTAGTATAACCAAGAGATAGTAGACTGGTTCTCATAATTAGCACAAGGGCAGATTTGCTTTTTCTAAAATTTTCTTAGAAAACATTCACGTAAAAACATTATTTTCATTTTCTGCGAAGATTTAGTTATTAAAAACTTATTAGCATTATTTCACAGCATTATTTAATAAATTATATGAATAACTAAAAGCCATTATATTTTACATACTCCTTTTTTTTTTTTTTTTTTTTTTTTTGGTTTATTATTACAATGGCAGGTTAGTTATTCGTATTTAACTTATGACACAAATTTTAGTTTCATTGCAATTTTTTACAGATGTTGACCTACTCCGTACAATTTATGATACCTTAGTCTTCGTTTGCAAATGATTTTTAAAATACCTCGAGAAAAGGAATTTAATGAAAAATGCAGTTTTCGTGCCAGAGGTATGTCTATACAAAATATTGCTAAAACTATATATAAGTTGAAAGCTGCAGCTAGCAACGGGATTGGCA
>QLNU02014601.1:45604-59375 GCA_006491805.2 Dysdera silvatica | reverse complement strand
TCTTTTTCTCCAAAATCAATAAGCTCTAGTTTGAGCTGTAATTAATACGTGGGTGGCAAAAATTATTGTATAATAAATTCCCCCACGAAAACTCACAAAAATCTCGCCCCGGAGGCTTTCTTGTGTTGACCATATTTGGCAATTGTGTTATCCCTGCGGAGGGTAATAATACCTTAACAATAGCTCAATTTGCATTTCCTGAAAGTTTCAGCTCAATCACATGATTCCTTCATGGTGTTGCAATTTTTACAAACAAATTTAGAATGTTTCAAAATTTCAAATTGAGACAAAAGAGTAATAACACTTTCGAGGGAAGGGCGTATTGATGAAATTCTACGAACTTCGATTACAATCTTAAAAAACAAAAACACCTAACGGGAAATCTGGAGACATCGGCAAAAACTATCTCCCACAAAATATGAGAGAGTTTGCAGGTATGTATACGTATAAAAGACTTCTTTACTTTGCATATATTTCTTGCAAAATACTCACCCAATAAAGACGTATTGAATGAAATTGGAGTTGATGACAGGCTTGCATCATCTACAATTAAAGGACCGTCACTGCTGTTATCATCTTGGGCAATGACCAAACTACTGACAGAATGCTGAAAAGTGTTAAAGGAATGTAAGAAAATACATAAGCAAGAAGGGAAAAAATAGCTAAAACTTTTTTTTTTAAAAAACATAACTATACGGTATTTTTTTATGACTTGCACTCCTCCACCTTAATATTTACACAGTAAAACACTGAATATGTTCATTTATACTTTGAGAACGAACACACATTTTTAATAGAGCTGCAGAAAATTTACCTCGCTGTAAGGACTGGGTGGTACGGAATCGGCACTATGTGCAGAATCGCCATCCTGATTACTTGAAGACACGCTGGCAGGTATGGTAACATTTTCTTCATATTTCCGTTTCCGTTTTCCACCCCTCTGCAAATAAACAACGAAGGTTATGACACACAGAGCAGAAAAATGGATTAAAATACACCGATGAAGGTATTACAGTTCCGACCGAAAGACATACCTTGCTTTCGCTTGGTGGTTCAATCTTGCGTTTCCTGTCCAGACTAAACTTTTCCATTTGTTTGCGTTCCTCTTGCCGTATTCGAACTACGAATGCATGACAATTATTAATTACATCAAAAGTAAACAAAATTAAGGACATTAACAAATCACATCTCTACGTATGAAGGGAAATCAAAATATTAAAGCAAGCCCTTATTGAGTACAATATTCCATTTAAGGTCTCCTCCTGCTCAACTCCATTGCACTCTGTCCCTTAAAGGTAGTTAATGGAAGAGGTCTGTATCACGTCTAGATTTCCATTAACTTACATTTTCTTTCCAGTTCATCATCATCCAATAGCAATGAAACCACCTCCTTTGGTTTGAGAGTGTCTGGCTTGAAATTTCCACCACTTATAACCATCCTTTGGATCTATAAAACAAAACAAACTTTGTAATCCGTAGCTGTTAACTGTCCGTAATTAGCATGGGATTTAACAAATTTTTAATCATTATGAGCATATATCGGAAAACGTGCCATCTTCCTCTGTTTTGGTATTTTTGCATGATAAATGAAACCTAACTTCATTGGAATGGCTGCTTTGTGTGTTGCTAATTTCAGATAAATAGCAACGTCATTTCAGAAAGGATTTTTAGTCTAAGTACATTCACAGTGTCTATTAAAATACATTATAGAGCTTTGCAGGATATTCTGCTGCATCTGTTTATTAAACACATTTAACATTTCACTCCGTGCTATGCAGAGCATCCTCAGAAGCAAAAGCTGAACAAGTTGCCCGCTGCAAAAATGCAAGACTTCTGCTTGCTCGGCAGAAAATGAGTGATTAAAAATATGAGACATATTTATAGTACCCTTTCTCTGGCTTCCTCTGATTGGGTGATTTCCGGATTATGGGATGTCATTGGTTGTTTGAACATCGCTCATTGGCCTGGCAGGTGGTGAGTTTAGATTTGTTGAACCAGACCCGACTATTTTGTGAATTTTTAGGCGAAAATTCCAAAGTGATGAAACATTAACGGAGTTTTCTCTATTGAAATCATTAGGACAGTTTTTAATGATTTTTAATATAGTTTCAAGAGCAAAACAGAATTTAGATCAAGCCTGAGCAAAAAAGTTTAGTCCTTATTAAAAAAATAACAGACATCTCAAAATCTCAAGTGTGATATATATATATAAATCCTTGAAAAGCAGTTCTTTGTGAAACAATTTTTTTTTATAGAGAACCAGCTAGTATCCTCTTTTATGTCATTTTAAAATCATGGCCCCCACTCTCATTAATGAAAAAGAAAAATCCTTGAATTTTTTTTAGTTATTCACCGACTTTTTCAAACAAAATTCTAATCACAAGAAGCTTTTAACTGAATTTCACTTGCAGGGAAAATGATTTCACATTTGTGACTTAGATTTAGCTATTCAACACAGAAATCATAAACGTTTTCCCCCCCAACTTCTTTAGGTTTGAAAATCTGATTTTCCCCTGACCTTTAAGGACGATTTCAAATTCTGTGATAATTCCAGGTTTTCCGGATGCATTCAGCACGCCTTGGCACTGCACCACCACAGGGCTCTATTCCACTGCATAAATGATGCAGTAAGAAAGTACTTCGATATCACGATTTTAACATTTAGTTATACAGTCGAACCTCGTTAAAACGAATTACTTTTAATACGAACCGTTTTCTGAAGTTCCGTCAGATTGTATAGCATACTATTCTTCCCAGATAAGACGAATTACTGTTAATATGAACAGATTTTCTGTTCCCCTTGGCGTTTGTCTTAACGAGGTTTGAATGTATTGAAGTTTGAAAATTTAAGCAGAAAAAAACACATTCTCACTTCAGATTTCTCTCGTGCCCTTTGAAGAATCCTCTCTTCGATAGACCCTTTACAAACAAGACGATAGACTGTGACCTGTTTCGTTTGGCCTAACCTGTGGGCTCTATCCATGGCTTGCTGGTCCACAGTGGGGTTCCAATCACTGTCATAGAAAATAACCTACACCAAGAAAAACCCATAATTGCAATAAATCTGGTCAACTAGAAACAAAACATTTTGATATACGCATGTGCTAACTTGAGAGCAAAATCTTACTGTGTCTGCAGCTGTTAAATTAATGCCCAGCCCGCCAGCTCTTGTGCTCAATAAAAACACAAAAATATCGGATCTGTAAAATAAATGAAAAACACATATTAAACTTCCCTATTGTGGTATAAAGAGGATTTACTAAAAAACGGGAAACTTAGTTACAGGAACATTTAGTTTTAGTAGATAAAGCAATCTAGTGATCCCCATTAATGTATGAGATTTTCCCATTTTTAATCTGCTTTTCCCTTTCTGTATCTTACCTCCACTTTCAGGGAAGTTTAAAAATAAAAGCTTTCC
Organism: Dysdera silvatica; assembly: GCA_006491805.2. Classification (NCBI taxonomy): domain Eukaryota; kingdom Metazoa; phylum Arthropoda; class Arachnida; order Araneae; family Dysderidae; genus Dysdera; species Dysdera silvatica. Next base: position 55,957 of record QLNU02014601.1, on the reverse strand, counting down.
AAACACTTAATCCACTCTACGTATCATGAAACTAAAAATTCAGCAAAAATGTAGAATCAATGAAACATCAAATACACAGAGTTGAAGCTTACCTAGCTTGAAAATCAGCAACCATATCCCTCCTGTCCGAAATTTTTGAAGAACCATCTAGCCTAATGTATGTATGCTTTCGATGCCACATATATTCCTGGGAGGAAAAAAAAATAATCAAACTATAAGGTGAAAAACAATAAAAACAGACTTGATGCAAAAAATGGCTTAAAAGTACCTAGTCAAGCTAATATTAAATCCTAGAAAAACACTCTTCCACAAAGTATATACAAAAAAAAAAAAATTTCAGACATTTTTATCTCAATAGATTTTGATATTGCTAAACACAACAGTTTGGCAGGGTTTGTATACTTCAGGAAGAAATAATTCAAGGCTTTTCTATGCCACTGGTTTAATGTGAATTGCCAAAACAGGAAAAGGCAGCTAACAAAGGTTATCTACGAACACAAAGCGACAATTACTATGAAAATGTACTAATTTTACCCTAGCAATGTAGGGGGAAGGGGGACTAATCATAATGTTACAGGAAAAATAAAACTCGAATTAGTCTTACATCATTTCTTAAAATGTTTTGGCCATGGATCCCCTTTGAATCCCGAATTATGTTGCATCATGATCTTGAAATTTTGCCTACAGATTCCTTTAAACCAAGTATGCAAATTTTCAAAGCCAATGAGTGGTAAGTTCGATCATAGCGCGCATTTCTACTGCGCAACTATCATCGTATAAAAGAGGCAAAAATTGCAGACTTTATTTGTTCTTGTTGGCGGCGAAGAAGTTCCCTGGAGAAGCAAATGGTAATGCCGTTACGCAAGTTGTTGAAGACCTTATAGCCAATTGGACGACTTTGAACGTGGTCACAACATAGTCTGGGTGCATGGAAGTGGCTGATCCTACCGAGCAATAGGCCATCGTGTGCACTGTATGGACACTGCTGTGCAAATGTGTTGGCAGCAATGGTTGCTGCGAGGAACTCATCGGCAGAATAAAGGCTCTGGAAGGTTAGGGTGCACGAATGCGAGACAAGATCAGTTGGTTGTGTAACAGGCCCGAGCTGACAACAGCATCATTGTATGTTCATTATACAGTCTTTTCCATACCACCATCTCTCGATGATTGACTGAGATATGGTTACATTCATAGTGACATTTAAAACATCTGCCTTTAACCTCGCATAATTGACAGAATCATCTGAAATGGTGTCGTAGCCGATCATCATGGCTGCCAGCAGATTGGCATCGCATAGTGTTCAGTGATGAATACCGCTTCAATCTTGGAGCAGATGACCATCGGATTTGTATGTGGAGGGCCAGCGGTCCCAACCACCCTTTGTTTTACAGAGGCACACAGCCATTACCCCTAGTGTGATGGTGTGGGGTGCTATCTCATACGACAGCAGGATAACCCTAGTCGTTCTGCGTACAACTTTAACAGCTTGATGATATGCTGATGACATCCTGCAGCCATTTGTGTTATCCTTCACAACATGACAGCCCGGCGCCATTTTCTAACAAGATAATACCAGGGCTTATACAGCTCACATATCTATGAGCTGCCTCTGTGTTGTTGATACATTTCCTTGGCAAGCAAGGTCATCAGAGCTTTCGCCAATCGAACATGTGCAGGACACGGTAGGCCGCCAGATTCGGGCACTGTAAAATGTAGCAGATCTGGAGCAACAAGTGAGGACTGCCTGGCAAAATGTGCCACAGGATGGCATTGGGAACCTTTATCACTCCTTACTTAGACATATAGAAGAATGCATTACCACCAGAGGGGGTTTTAGCAACTATTGATTGGTCCACAGCCTTGAATTTTTTATTATTTCCTTACCTCACCTGTGTATGTGCTGGATGTACATTTAATTTAAAAAAAAACCATATGATTTCGTCATGTTTTTCTTTTGTAAATAAGTGTATATAAGTTAGAAACAAATAGCAGAAACCATATACAGTAAAACCCCTCATTACTGAAGGGAGTCAGTGAAAAGGGGCGAATGTTACTGTGAGTGCGTTTCTTGCCGGGTTATCTGACTGTAAAAATGGAGTGAGCATATCTGTGGGATGTTTTATAAGAAGGATTTTACTGTATAGGTGCTAATAAATATACATGTACCTCAAGTAGATCTATCATCTTTGTCATCTGAGAGTATATAAGAACTCTATGTCCGTCCATTTTTAACTTGTTCAGGAGATTATCCAGAACGGTTAATTTACCAGAATCAGTGACAAGCGTTTCCTTATCTGAAACAAACGTTTTAAATTCAAATAATAAAACACATAATAAGCACACATAGTAATACTATTTAGCATATATTGATAGTTGCAAAACACTATATAAATTTGAGAGATATAGGTTGAATATCCCCACATTTTGAAAGCTGCAACTCTGCACCCATAGCAGATGGCCCTTCAGGACATGACTAACAAAAACCCTCTGTATTTATACAACACATTCTAATTTAGACAAAAAAGCTTATTAGGAAAACATATACACAATACTAGAGATGAGACAGGTTTTGTATTTCAAACAGTTTTCAGGCTTTGGTGGGTACAGGCTCATTGGATGGATGCAATTGAAGCTGAAAACTGACTTTTCTATATCGAAACTCACCAAGACAACTACGAGATTTGTTTTCCAAGATCGTAGAAATACACGTGTATGAAAATTCGGAGGATATTAAATAGCAAATGTTTTAACCCTTTGCACTCCAGGCTATTTAGCTAAAGGAATTCAAAGCCATATACTGAATGTCGCTCCAGCGGAGCCAGTGGAGTGCAAAGGTTTAAAACCTAAATTGTACATCAAGGGGATAGAGTTGTATTTGAAGATTTGGGTTCACGCTGAAATTTCGACAAAGTGTTTCAGGTATGGGCAAGCTCACATTACAAGTCTTTGGTCTCAAAAAACAAGTCCAAACTCATCTGTAACATTTCCACACTTTTTGCCCATTGTGTGTGTGTGTGTGTGTATATATATATATATTTTGCCAAATACAAAAGAATTTTACCATGGAAGCCTGATACTTTCCTTGCTTCTTTTCCATTCCGCCACATAATGTATTCAAAAATTTAAAAAATTCCCCATTCCAAACATTTTGGGGATTAGGGATACTTAACCTGTATTTTGTACAAAAAAAACAACAACAACCCTACATACTTGGTATTTTTATGCCGGACCAGCCATTTGCAGGTCTGAAAGCAGAAATGCCGCCCGCAGGTTCTGGATGGAACTGGAGCCGATCGGGGCAAATGTCTGACGGCTTCGTAATATGACAGCCAAGCTGAACAGTCCAAAACGCCTCGGGAGAACCACAATGCCTCTGCCTTAAATGCCATCTGTTTGCACTATTGTCTGGCGAATAAATGGAAAAGGGAACCGCCACCACCTATAAAATATAAATCATTCGTCTTTTATCAAAGGCATATATCAAATAGAAATAGAATATTTACTCCCATTAAGGCCTTTCAATGGATGGAGAAAAAAATGTCGTTAAACGGAAAATGATAAGTAGAGTGTTAATTCCATGAAACATTTGCCGGGACCGTAAACTAACATCGTTAAATGGAAATAGCTAATACTCAAATGGCATTATTGGAAGAGATTATCGTACATAAATAACGGAAACGTTGCTACAGGTTTCACAAGGTTAAAAATCAAGCTACACATCATACGTTTTGGAGTACAAGCACACACACATGACATTATCTAAACAACGAAAAGGCAAATATGCAAATTGCGTTTTAAATTTATGTGAAAACACATTTACATGCTTAGATCCTGCACACAGAGCTAATTCTTTGTAATGCATAGGTGCCAACTTCTAGAAGTGAAAAATCTGTAATCAATTGTGCATGCGTGGGCCGGCCATTTTTTAATTAAACAAAATCATACATAATTTATGAAAAAAGGGCACAATGAGGAAATTAAGTATTTATTAAATTAATAATAATAGAGGATTAAACTGTATTAAACGCAATATTAATTCTTAGAATTTACAAATGCTGTAGTGCAAGATTTTGCATTTGAGAAATTTTTTGTCAAATACATTCTCGTAACATTTCACATGTTGTCTGCATTTAACTATTAGTAAATTTTCTAATGTGTCATCAGACATGGTTGACCTGAAGTCAGTTCTAATTTTCTTCACTTGACTGAAGACTCTCTCGCATGCTGCATTACTGTGAGGGATCGTAAGTATTGACAGCATAACCTGAGAAAGTCGTTTAAATTTTAATTCACAAGTATCATTTTTTATTTTACCTATGGCTGCCCATTGTGCATCAATGCTACCTTCATTACTCACAGTTTGTGGAACTTCGAAAGCCTGGAACTCACTGAATTCTGTTTGTAAAGCATCAACAGCTTCATCTTCTGTATTATTGAACAAAAGAACAGGAAATTTTTCTGTAAAATATTTTAAGCTGGAAAATGATGCATTTTCAAAATTCGATATTTGTGTAACCTCTGCATGATGTAACACTTCTAACTCAAAAGGAAATTTATTGTGCATGTAGTCACATGCTGCTATGAAATAGCTTCTGACGTTTTCATAAAATTCATTTTTATCATAAATGTTAAAATCTTGGATTACTTTCAGTGTTCCATTTCCAATTAAGATATCAACATCATCTTTTTGATTACTCCTCTCATGATAGTGGACTTTCAAAATATTATTACATAATTTTGTGACGCTTGGTTTTATAAATTTCACTAGCATTTCTCTGTACAATTTTAAGAGAACAGATTTTAGCATATGAATATACGGTTCCGCAGACTGAAGTTGAGCATTTGCAGAAAGCCTTATTGATATCTTCCGACAGAAAATAAAACAACCTTTCTTCACGAGACATGGAGTTTTCAGTTTTTTGTTTCTTAGAAATATCCACATAATTTTGAGCTTTCCTTTTTAATTTCTGTGATGCTTTTTTGCTGTTACGTTCTTTCACTTTATCTGCATTTTCAACCAAAACTTTGATAGAGGGAATAGTAAAGAAAGAAAGTGGGGTGATTTGATTCCTTTTCATGGCCTCTTCCTTAAAAAAACTGATCAAAGGTTGCCACTGCTGGATTATACGCTCTAAGCATGTGCCAACAGACAACCAACAAGTGCTAACGTGTTTTAGTACCTTTTTTATATCAGTCTCATGAAATTCTTGAAGAATTTTCAACCTATCTTTTCTTTTCGAACTCTTTTGTAAGTAATAGTAAATGTCTACCAAAATTTCATCGATTTTAAATGGCAAACATGCAGCACTCTTTTCAGCTGCTAAGTTAATAAGGTGGCAGGAACAGCCCATAATTTCAATATTTTGGTGATGATTCTTTAACACTGCTGCTACACCTGCTTTTTTTCCTATCATAACAGGTGCATTATCACAGCTAAAGGCAACACAATTAGAAATTGGAAAGTTTTCAGATTGTAAAGCACTTACCAGAAGATTTCCAATATTTAACCCAGTAGCATCTTCTTTCAAAGTTGGCACAGATAAAAGACAATTCACAATTTTTTCACATAAAGGATCGAAGAAAGTTACCACTATTGGATACAGCTTTGAATCAACATCGTTGCTTCCATCGGTTGGAACTGAAAATGGATAGCACCTTAAATTTTCAACAAGTGATGAGGATTCCTTTGCAGACATTTCTTTCATAATTGCAGAAGTTTTGGTCTTTGCAGATCCATATTGTTTTGCAATACTGCTGTCAGGAAACGTTTTCCGAAAGAGCATCCACGCATGATCGCTGCAATTCATTGGCAAATTATGTTCGATCAAAAACGATGTAAATAAACATTCAGCGTTTATTTATCATGGAGGTATCGTTAAATGCAAAAACTGAAGGCTTGATACTATGATTAGACTCTACAGCCTTGAACGTCTTCTTATGTTTAACGGTCTCAGAATGCAAAGTAATATCGCGTTTACCATCTTGAGTAATGCTTATGTCTTTACGGCAACACGAGCAGAAAGCATATTTTGGCCCCAGTCTTGATTTTTGAATAAAATTAAACATCTTCATATATTCGGCTTTAAACGTTTGGTAGTACCTTTTATTAACGATCGACATCGTTAACATTATTTTCAAAAACACAAAAACAAACCACATGGCTTCCCTATAAAGAGTCACGTGCTTGACCAAAACCTTATGGATGTAGCACATTCTTTCTTTCCTACCGAACAACTACAAATCCCGATGCGCGATTTCGTTGTGCAGAGGCATCACTCTACGTCATAGCTGGAGCTAAAATTCCACACTATGCCACGTCACGCATGCGCCGTCAATGGCAGGCAAATTTTTTCGACTTTTTTACCGATATTTGCATTTATTTATACGTATTTATTATTAAATATGCACATATGCGCAAAAATTTAAATAAACACGCATCAAGAAAAATAGGTATTTAAATTTAAAAAAAAAAACAAAAAAAAAACAGTATTTTCCAAAACATGGGGGCTTTTTGACGAAATCAGTGAAAATTTTGAAGAAATCGTTTTCCGACCGAAGATCGATAAAAGATCGGAAGGATTGGCACCTATGGTAATGCAATTACAGGGCTCGCAGCAGACTTTACACAAAAACTTAAGAAAATAAGCCTCTTAAAATTCGAATAGTTCCTCATTCCTCTAAAATGGCCAAAGGTTGCCAGCCAATGTTATATTAAAATTTTTTAATTCAAAGCGGTACCATTTATATACAAAGAAAGGAACAAAATACATTTTGAAATTATGAAACACGCCAAAGAGTATAGCTTACTTTTGGTGTAAATTCTGTTAAAAAAGTGGGGTATGTCGATGGCTGACAACGCAATATTTTTGGCTTTATATCAGGTAGTACTTCATTCTGAAAATAAAAATAAAGAACTCAGAAAATTATTTCCTTTTTTAAAAATGTTTTAAAATTCTGAAGAGTTGAAAATTTTGCAGCAGAATATTAAATTGATGGTTTATTAACTCTGATGTATAGGCGTAGCATCTGTAAGTCCAAATGGTGCAAAGCTGGAAAAAATTGCACCGGAAGAAATTGTGCGTAACTGAACAAGTTACCACACAAATCATAACACACTTGAGTAAATTTTGAATTAAATTTCGCATGCATTATTAATTCAAATATACAGGGTGCTTGGTTACCACATGTACAGACTTTAAGGGGTATATCAAAATAAGTAATACATGTATTTTCTTTTTTTTCGGAAGAGGTTTCCTTACCGAGTTAGGACCCAAAAATTATTTGATGGATGGAAATTGGAAATGTTGATGCTACTACCAATCTGTACATGTGGGCTGTATTTTTCCGAATATGTGTTCTACCACACTGAATATTAAAGAAAATGTCTTTTTTTATTCGTTTCCATCGATTTCTCCATCAAGCTCGATGCATACATCTTATGGAGACCGTTGTTTATCGACTGAATTATGCTGATGCTTTATCCTACATAAACCATGTCTGTTTTCTCGAGTTTTTTCTTCTTCGCTACTAGGAAATCTCTCTTTAATATTCAGTATGTATACCCTACCACCCCTTGAAGTCTGCACACATGGTAACCGAACACTCTGTATAAACAATAACATCACAATTACAGTAGCACACTAACAAACGGCATTTCCAATGGACTAAAACTTCAAGCTGGACGCCCCACGGTAGAGCCGAGTGTTAAAAACTACTCCATGGTTTTGGGTCTGATTTCCAAGATGGCAAAGGGGCTCCAATTTCTCAGGAAAATTGTAGGTCCTTTCTCATAGGGATCTTGCACATATCATTAGGTTTAAGAAGTAAATACCATAGACAGGGCCTAACAACATCTCACCCATGAAAATTCACATTGCTACGAAACTCAAAATAATGTGGGCTAGGTACTTCAAAAAAAAAAGTAATGCAAACCGACTAAAATACTTACATTTAGTTGAATTTCGGATTTTATTTCAACGATTTTGGAACTACATGACGGAGACCTATCCAGTCGAGACTGAACAATGTAGTCAACAAATCCAAACATGTCGCTTACAGAATCTGTGAATAGCAATGGAGGTAAGGCACTTGAGTTAACTTGTAACGAAAAGACCGAACTCAGAGGTGCAATGATGAAGTCTTCATGTTGCATGAACCTGTAATATGCAACACAGTTGTCACTATCCTGAATTAAGGAAAGCAATACAATGAGTAACACGACTCCTTGTCTAGTTACCTTTACCTCCAAAATACAATGAATGGCATTATCAAAAGTAATCAGGTGAATGTATTGCAAATAGTTTTGACAGTGTGTCCTAAAAGACAGTGAACCTGCATTCAAAACAAAAGAATTACTTTGTTCGGGATGGGAAGTTCCAGAAATTTCGATGACGTATCCGGTAAGTGGATTTCCAGTCCAGATATGCTGCATTCCACCTACAAAACAATGGAGAATAAACACATCTCGAATTATAACATTTGAATGAACAATTACATCACCTTTCAAAAATTCATAGAAATGGTAGGAAGAAAACTGCAATACAATGCCAAACAAAACCACCACGAACCGTGCCAGCAGACCATCGTAAAATATCCTCGATAATTCCCCAGGCGATAAATTAACGAAGCGGGAAAATGAAAAACAGAAAGACTGGAATTGATCACCTGAAAAAAAAAATTACTATTTTATTTTTTAAAAGACTGCAAAAATGCACAACATTGCAAAGTTAAATAAAGGAGAGGGCAGAACTTACATTTGACGACTGACTGTGGAAATAAGTTATGATGAATATATTCTGGGCAGAATATTCCCAGTTTGTTTAATAATGATTCTTGACTAGAGTTATTTAAATGCAGCAACCCTAAAAAAAAAAAAAATGTAGATCAAACAATTTCTCATCATGCACTATTCACATTGAATGTACATTATAACTTATACAAATACAAAATTCAAATTGCAGAGGGGGAAGGGGGTTGCACAATTTTAATTAGGTTATATTTTAGTACCAACCTCCTCCCGTGAATACAACCATCTTTGGGCCAGCTAGACAGAATTAAAACTCCCAGTAAGAGTTAGTCCTTGTGAATCGCGGTTCGGAAGTCATGTCACCAGTCCCACCTAGATTCTCCACAATGCAATTTCAAGATTTAAAAAATTATATCCCGATAAATACATGCTTTTTTTATTACAAGATTCTATAAACAGTAGAACCTGCCTAAAGTAACCACCTTTGGGATTAGACTGCAATAGTCAGCATAGACAGGTGGTCGCTATACAAAACATACTTCGGTATAGGAGTTTTCCCATGTTATACTTCAGTAACACTCGTGAAAATGGTAAAGATCTGAATTCAGGGTGACATGCTGTTTTTTAACATTGTGCTTCGAAGATAAAGAGATTTGCTTTTGAATATGTGAAAATGCACATGGAATGAGTTTGAGAATGTATAATTTATATACAGAATTAACTGCTATTAATGATTTCCAAAGGCCAGGGGGGAAAAAAAACCCATGTTGTTAAACAGAAAAAGGGTGTTAATTAAAATGTGTGTAACTCCATGAAGCGTTTGCCAGGACTTCAAAATACCGTTGTTAAATGGAAATAATCACCAATAAGAATGTTACTGAGAATGTTTACCGCATAATGAAAATATACATTTTTTTTGAACGTGTGGAAACCTGGAGGGTCTCCATAGTTTACAGCAGGCTTGTCCAATATATGGCCCACGGGCCACAATCTAGCCCACTAACAACTGTTTGGAATGAAAAAGCATCCCCCCCCACCCTTCAGAAATCGAGAAAAACCGCATGTGTGACTCCTTCCCATATCGTAAGTGAACAAATAACTGGAAGGAACTCTGAAGAGAGGCGTTTTGCAACTTAAGTTGTCGGGTTATTATTTTACAAAACTCGCTAAAGCTGCTGGCCAGTAAGATCCATGAAAATTTTTTACGTGGCCCACTCACAAAAGGAAGGATCCGAGCTGGACGACGCCAATTTTAATGGGAGTGGTCTCATTTGAAAGCTCTCAAAAAATTGTTAGACACGTATTTGAGCGTTTTTCAGCATGGGCCTTAATATAGATGTCAGGTGCCAAAGAAGGGCAAAATTAGGGGAATTTTCGAAGATTTCAAACGGCTGTATCTCGGTTAAAATTTAGAGCTAAAAATTAAGTTTTGATGCATTGTATGCATCTTTGAAATATATCGAATACATGTTTCAGGATTTTTCAGATAAAACGTTATTAAATGTAACTTTGCAATTCTGAACATCGCCTCTATTATTGATATCCATTAAAAGACTTATTAGCAATTCGGCGAAATCATTGGCGATATTTCCAGAAAGATGTTGAAA
>QLNU02014601.1:31776-45504 GCA_006491805.2 Dysdera silvatica | reverse complement strand
CATTATGGCAACAGAAGAGAGAAAACATGCATAGCATTAATTACTTAAAGAAACAAATTTTCACGAACCTTCCCTAAAAAACATCTTCGACAGAAAAATGGTCTCCATTCTCATGAAGAAAGGATGCTTCACTTCTCGCCTTTCAAACAAATCTGGATGATTGCAAACCTGAAACAATGGTGGGTGTCACATGGAGTACAAAATAGCTTAGTTAGATGTTGCTATGCTACTTTAATTGCTCTCAACCATTTTTATATCACAAACTTGGAGCCAACAATATAAAGGCCACTATTATTTTGGGTCTTAATTTTATTTCATAGCATGTTTTAACTTAGACACAGTTTCAGGGTTCTCACTGGCACTGGAGAAAAAAACAAAATTCCCAGACTTTTTCAGCACTAAACTAACTAAAATTTTAACTAAACTTCGGCTGCAGGGGAAATGGTTGCACATGCAGGGGAAATGGTTGCACATTTGTTGTACACATCACAATTCTATCAATCTCATTTAAGCTTCAAATCGGGAAAAGTCAAGACTGAAAGGATTCAAAGGATCATTTCGTCAAAATCTGGCATCACAAAATGTCTCAAAAATCCTATAGAAGTTAATTGGTGGGTATAGGAGACAGTACAAACTGGCATGTAGATCAAAATCAGCTACTTCCCCAAGATGAAATGAACATTTTAGCTTATCTAACAAAACCGTCGACAATGCAGCGACCAGGAATTATTACTTTCACACACACACAAAATTAAACGTTACTACTTTTCTGGACTGTACAATTTAATTATGAACAACTAATGAAGATGCAGCACAAAGACAATTATTACTCACAAAAACTACGCGTAGATCATTCGCTCGTGGAGCGAACCACAAAGACAACCTTCCTGTTCAACTGTGATAAACACACTGACTGACTTTCGCCCCCACCTTTGCCGTCGGAGTAACTTCCGATCACGTGAACGACCGAACAAAGTTCAAACTGATTCTTCATTAATACTTAATATTAACAATAAAGAACTGAACATGAGTGGTAGAAGCAATTAGTTTTGTTTTTATCTGACGTTGAACACTATGCCCACACAAGGTCAGCCGAAGCTTAAACCGAATCATGTTTTTATTAAAAAATGCAACACTTTCAAGACAACTGTGAAACAAGCAGTACCAAAACTATAGCAATATTTCCTTGTCAGCTAACATCCATAAATTGGAAAATGCTACGCTCCGTCTGTGCCACGTAACCTTGTGCAATGCCCAAGTATAATTCGACGCAATAGATTCTGCATTATGCAGCACATATTAAAGTACGTGACATAGCTTCCATACTTGGCGACCATTTTCATGCAACTTCCATACTTTCAATTCACAACCCAACGCCATGCATTAAAACACATATCAATTAAGTACTGAGTTATTTAACAATTAATAATTTATTAATAATTGCTGAAACGTATACAATACCTTTCGGAACTGCATCACCAAGTTCAATAGGCTCGATGTGGCTGATTGAGCAGATGAGGAAGTGGACGATGACTGCATGAGTTCATCGATCGAGATTTTGTTTCGCAAGTTTTGATACAGTAATTTTTGTCGCTGGGTCAGTTGGCAGTACATTAAAATCTCAATCTTTAAAAAGAAAAAAAATAAATATTAAATGCAAAGAAATCTCCAAAGGGTATAGTTTCCAATTCCTTTACGCAACAAAACTCGTCAAGACTAAAGTTAGCAAAAAATAGCCAAATATTGGGGCATTTCAATGTTTTAAAATTTTATGGGGGTACAAGGTATATGCTGATCTAACATGATTCATTCTTCCCTGGCCCAGTGATACAGGGCATATTTGCCTAGCATGCCATTACCCCTAGGTTCGAATCCCAATGGTGCTAAAATAGGCTTATTGACCAACTACTCACTGCAGTCCAGTTTGGTTCCCTAGGCCTTAAAGCAATGGTTTCCAAGATTTTTCAAACCGCAACACCCAATTGTGGTAAGCAAAAGACCCATGATCCCCCTCCTCTGCCTGCCGCCGCCACCTCTCCATAATAAAAGCATTTTTAACAGAGTAAAGAAAACACATTAAATACAAAATTATATTAATTATATATATTTTAGAACGATTTCAAAGGGAGTCACGTGGTGTTCGTGCACACCCTGCATCGGGAGCGCACGAACAGCAATGCTTTATCTTCGGTATGCAAGCTGCTGCTTGTCTCTCTTTGGCGGTTTTCGCTGGTCTTCTGGGAGAAATCGGTTCATTCTCTGGGGTAAAGGGGCCATGTGCGTAGAAACTCACTTGTGGGCTCGGCCACAAGTCTGTCTCTTTGAAAAGTCGTTCTAAAAATATAGTAATCTTTCTAGAATTTAACAAAAATTCACATTTTAAAAACCAATATTTTTTCTCAAAAAAGTTTATTAATGATGTATTTAACTAAATTTATTTACAATTTTTTCATTTGCTTTGCGGCCCCAAGGAATTTTTTCGCGACCCCAAGTTTGAATACCACTGCCTTAAAGGGTTTGGGCTCCTTAGGAAAATACAGGTGCAGCATGTCCTTTGTTGTCTTTGCACCATAAAAACACATCATCATCTATTGATCGGTTGACACAAGCACAGATGTGTTTGGTACCATTCGTTTGCATGAAGTGCATCAGCCATTATCATTTTTTGTCAAACACATTGAACGATCTGTAGATTAAATACACAAATTATTTCATTGCACACTGCTTGCTGAATACCTCATTAGGTGCAGCATTAGCCTTGCTGTCTGTCCCTAGGCTATACAATCTCAACGAGTTACGATATTAATACTGGTTGAGTAAGCAAAAGTGCCTTTTGTGCTAATGAATATCAATCCGTGATTTTGAAGCAGCTCGATAAGATCGAGAATAAGATTCAGTTGACCAAAGAAATCCAATTCCAGACTGGTGAAGTTTTGGTGTATTTTTTTCTTTAACAATATCACTTTGATTAAAAATGTTTACATGTGCAAACTTATTTTATCGTTACCTTTTCCGAAAGTTCATTTTCGACGTCCTTTTTGACACGTCTTAACATAAACGGCTTCAGAATCTTGTGCAGTCTTGATAAATGCTCTGGAAAGGGGAGGAAGGAGTAAACTAAATATGAAATTGGCAAGTATGGACCATTCAACTATTGACAATATAAATAAGAAATAATCAACATTTAAAATAAAAATTTTATTCGCTATAATTGGAATTTGACAAGCATATTGAACTTACTCTCGTCAATTACAGACTTGTTCTCCGCATGACTCTCGATATCTTTGGAGAACCATTCATTAAATTCATCATGGGAGTCAAATAAAGTAGGCATTATGAAATGCAAAAGAGCCCACAGCTACAAAAGAAGAAAAAAAAAAATTCACATAAATACACTGGATTTTTTTCAATGTAGTATAATCTAAAACATTATCGGCATTATTAAAAAGCTTGGGGAAAAAAAGTGGCAAGTATGTATAAAATAATGGGTAGTTAGGTGCTATCTATATCTAACAGGGTGCCCAATCAAACTGAGAAAAAAAAAATCCAGAGTTTTCTAGGTTTTTACCTAACTTTTCTGGCAAACTTTGCTGATAAAATACAAGCAACTTCAAGCTGAACTTAGGCTGTGGGGGGGGGGATAGCCTCATATTTATGGGAAATTTAGCTATTCAAAAAGGAATTTAAGAAGGCTTCCCCAACTTTTACAGATTTGATAAAAAAATCTTGTTTTTCCACGACCTTCAGGGATGATTTCGAATTCCCTGACAATTCCAGGTTATATGGGAAAGCTGCCGTAATTACATAACAATTATTTAACGCAATGTAGTAATTATATGTAAGCAATATAGTAATTATATAATCCAATGCACACCTCTGCCATGCTGTTTTGTATAGGCGTTCCAGTCAGCAACAGTCTGTTCCGACAGTTGAACCCCAATAAGATTTTCCATCGTACACTGCAACAACAAAAATGGTATAGACAATAATAAATATCAAATAGTTATTAATGAAATTCAAAATACTGGGAACTTCTCTAAATTAATTTGCAATTACTTATCTCTTTGACAATCATTAAACAAACCATAATATCTGCAAATAGAAACGGTATAATCAGAACTTGTAAAAGCATTACCTAGATGTGCTTTTAATGGCTTGAGCTTCATCCAACACCATATACTGCCATTTTATACGCTGGAAGTATTTAACATCCTGGACAACAAGCTGATAGCTCGTAATCAAGACATGGAATGAAGCATTTTCTGTATGCAGGTCCTTCTGTGTCCAAAATTTTCTCAAGATTTTACGGTCACTTGTGTTACCCCAATAGGGCAAAACCTACAACAAAAATCAGTATTAATTCTTAACATTAAAAACGCACATTGCAAATCTTAAAAAAAATTTGCCTCTCAACCGTGGCATTTTAAAATACAAGTAATTAAAATACCTAAAATACATTATGTATTTTGATAGTTGCCGATAAGCTTTGTGTGATTTTACCACACAACGGTAACGCTGCACTGGAACATACAGTTTTTCTAGGAATACGAACAGCCTATGGCCTAAAGAACAAATCCCGAATTACAGTGTGTCGTTACAGGGTTGGCACTCACCATGGAGAAAAAAATTCCCTGACTTGTCCAGGTTTTTTCCCCAACTGCTGTTACTATGTCTAAAAAATTTTTGATAAAAATTGTTTAATTTAACCCACGTATATCGAAGCTCGGAAACTAAGGGATGGGAATTAATTATACGAGGGGCGTTCAATAAAGATTTCCCCTGAACCACTTCTGATTTTGGTAGGAGGCTGAAAACGAGTGTGTATCATGATACATATTTCCATAGGATGCCATAGGCAGCTTTGAACTACTCTTTCTCTTCTACGGGTGCTAACGTGGAGTAACGCATGATTATGGAACAAGTTGAATGCAGAACGGTCATCAGGTTCTTGTACTTGAAAGGCTGCATACTACGGGTGACGTTCAATGAGATGAAAGGGACTTATGAGGAGGATACCCATCGTATGACATAGGTAAGCACTGGCATCGTCAGTTTGAGTTTGGTCAGACTTCAGTGGAAACTGCTCCCATTCCAGGGTGGCCACAGTCCGCCATTGATGAAGACATTATCCAGCAAGTGAGGCCGCTATTTTGAAGGATTGTCGTATAAGTGTTCGCCAACTAGCCACACATGCTAAGATCAGTACAGGGTCTGACAAATATCATACATGACAATTTGCTAATGGGAAAAACTTTCTCATGGTAGATTCCATGGTTGCTGACACCTTTCCAAAAGCAAAAACGAGTCGCATGTTCATATGGTCTTTTGGCCATGTGTCAAGAAAACCAGGATGACTTCTTTAACAGACTAACTATGCAGGATGAAACATGGGTACATCATTATGACTCAGAGACTAATCTAAGTCCAAACAATATAAGCACTCTGACTCACTACCTTAAAAAAAAAAAGGCACATGTCTAACTGTGAGTGGGCAAGGTCATGTTCACCGTTTTTTTTTGGGATGGTGTGGAGTAGTAATAATGAATTACTTAGAAAATGGTACCACAGTTACTGGGACATACTACGCTTCACTGCAGCAGAAATTGAGAGGTGTGGTATGCTGACCAAAGATGTGCACCTCGTGTAGGGTAACGCCATGACTCACAAAACTTGCATGTGGCACAGACGAAAGCATGGTCCTGTGGCTATGAAATCCTTCCTCACCCACTTATTCTCCCGACCTCGCACCATTGGGCTTCTACCTCTTTCCAATCAAGAAGCTTTTCAAGAAAAGAAAAAATAACCATGTTCTAGACGATGACATGCTGATTTCTGAGGTCAAGTCATGGCTTCTGATGCAATTTGCAGACTTCTACAAATGAGGTCTCAACAGCTACAGAAAGCGATGGGAGAAGTGTGTGGATCTTGGTGGTAGCTACGTAGAGAAGGACGAATAACTATGCCACGTTGAGTTTGTCTTAGTCCACGAGGAGTAAATCAGGGGGAAATCTATTAAACGACCCTCGTACGATATATACGGTCCTGCAATTGTAATTCTTATACCCAGATTAGCAAGTGTTTGTTCTGTTCAACAGTATTTGTACATCTTATGTCTCAAGACTGCTATGCATCATTTAAGATGAGGCAGCCGCCAGCTTAACGGGACTTCCAAGCCACATTCACTGAGAGTTACACACAGCTTGGTTAGCGACATCCAAAACCACCAAGGCCTTTCCAGACATAGCCAAATTGTAAAACCCAAATGATTCCTAATGTCAAATTGTAATAAAATTTCAACTTCAAGTTATCAGAAGCATAATTCACAAATACACTGGCTAATTTATTAAAAAAAAAAAAAAATCTAAGGAAGAAGAAATCTATGAAAATATGAGTCATTCGAAACAGCAGAGACAGATTTAGGTCATATGGCTTCCAATGCCGAGCTCAAAATTTGGTGCACCTTACCCTCAGCTAGGTATTATTTTCAAAACCATTTCTTTTGTGGTGCAGTTTTTATTTTATTTCCCCGAGATCTCCTCAATAGGCTGCTGAACCTTAATACAAAAAATACTGACTATCATTAGAAGACGGAAAGCTATGATAGCAATTAAAATTTCCTCATAACAAAAAACACGTAATTAAACCACGAGTACTTCTTCCAATGAGCCAAAAATTAAAGCTTTACATGAGCTTCAGTAACCTTACTTGGGGTTTGACAGCCAGTCTGTAATATAGCACTAAATTTAAAAAATGTAAACACAACAGAGTAAACATCCAGCTCCAAAAGCGATCTCAAGGACGGAAAAGGCATTATCAGGACAAAAATCGGCAACCAACTGACCAAGCTCGTCGATTTTGTACCATATGCAGAATCCACACAGTATTCATTTTGTATTGGCCTGAATTTATTCTTATCAGTTTCAGAAAACGTGAGGAAGTAAACATAATTACATATTGCATTCAGAGAACTAATAAACCATTAATTTGATTCATTGAAACTTATTTAAGAAGAAATGCTTAGACGATCAAATTGTATTTGGCCTTGTCTGCGTCTCAGTGTTGTTAGGCCATTTTGCCGCTATCGAGTGGGACAGCACTGGTCTCACGACCCTTAATCCATTACTGGAACCACGGAATTAAGTTTTGAAGTTTATAAATATTTTCTTTTCCACTTTCAATCTTATCCCAGTAATTTTAAAATTCAGCAAACTGCTTGCCATAATTTTGAAAAGTGAAGTAATTTGTGTTTCACTTACCTTAAACTTGGGAACGAATTTTGTAAATTCTTGTTGCCAGTTGTGAAGAGTGGATGCAGGAGCAATAATTAAAAATGGACCCCATATCCCCTGAGCCTGCCAAAAAAAAAAATTAGAATTCAATATATATATATAAAATAATACAATTCATAAATTTAAAATATATCATTCATAACATTTATATATAAAAGAGAATGGCCGATTTAACACAAACTTAATTGCAGTTTAAATACATTACTTTGATTAGTGTGGCAAGGAATGCGATAGTTTGCACTGTTTTTCCAAGCCCCATCTCGTCAGCTAATATTCCATTAATGCCTTTGTCGTACAAACTATACAACCAATTCATCCCCTGTTTAACAAATAAAA
This sequence comes from Dysdera silvatica, assembly GCA_006491805.2. NCBI lineage: Eukaryota > Metazoa > Arthropoda > Arachnida > Araneae > Dysderidae > Dysdera > Dysdera silvatica. The sequence goes on along the minus strand of QLNU02014601.1, from coordinate 37,879 downwards.
AACCTTGGATTACACATACAACGAATAACACTCAGAATTTACAGATATGTAAACAATTCACTCTGTAAATAAGAATTCGGGAAGGCCGTACACTGAAGAAATGAGGGAAATAACATGGTATTGACAGATACAGTAAAAGTGAAAAATGGTAACCTTGTCAAACCCAACATGCGACAAATCAATTAAATATACTGATTTTTCATACATTATGCTATGTTCCCTTTGTTTGATCCTCCACAGGGCATGGCTTGCCTAAACAAAACATCCTGTACAACATTCATGTACGAAAACTTTCACTTGAATCTATTATGGTTTGTAATTCACGATGCAAAGACAGCCAGGACACTAACATACCAGGATGCCATTTTCCAAGAAATTTGAACTTCCCATTTGAAATCCAGGACTTTGGACCAGCGGAGATTCACGAGTACTATCATGAACCAAACTCTGACTTATCGGACAGTAGACGAAAATATTACCACCACACTTTCTCAGTGTGGTTAACACATTATAGACATCAATAGTTTTTCAAGCAAGTTGTACTGTTTTCCAGGAAAGGCTGAACTAAAGTTTCTAAATGCATTTTTTGTTAAAGCAAAGAAATCGTCATGGGGAACAATAATACAAAAAGTCAAGGAAGGCAAGCTTTAGTTCGTCGCAACTCTCAAAAACATTTTACAGAAACGAAATACGACTTTATTTTCTTTTTTTTAAATAAGAAATTAGTTGCAGTGGATGTATGAATTTGCATAACGAGTCATCGCAGATGGGACTTCAGGTTCTCAATCCAACATCCAAGCCACAACATGTTTAAGGCCATTGGTGTGCCATTAAAGGGTTAATAATTATTTTGGATGCAAGCCAATGTTCAAACAATACATTTTTTTATTAATAATATTTGACACCCACATATAAGCACTAGTCTGGGCTTATACATGGGTGTCAAAAATTATTAATCATCTCAATTTCAAATGAGAAATTCCAAAAAGAAGCTCTGCTGGCATCACCAGTTCGGTAATTGTGTTGTTAACGACGAGATGAGCAATAACATCTCAAAAAAATAAATGAATAAAAATCTGAGAGCAGAGATAATTTTTAAAAGTTAAGATGAAAAAAGGAGGAGGTTTCACAAAAAATAACAATGATCAAATCATCACACAGTAGTTAAAATAAAATTATGAAAATAGAACTTGGAAATTCACCACTATGATGAATGCATTCTGACGAAACTATGCAATACAAACAAGAAAATTCAAGCAACGTTATATTTGTGTAATTGAATTTGTCTTAAACCCAAATATAAGGTTTGAAATTTCTTCTCACCACTATGAAAACAAGGTCAAATGGGAAAATCGACCCGTGAACTAAAACTAGTGACAATGTTTTCTACATGCCATGGCGTTAACTGAATGTAACGAGGGGCACAAAAAACAAAAGAATATGTATCAGCAAAAAAAATTACCTTCAATTGATAAGTCTTTAATTTTCCAACGAACATTGCTGGTTGGGGATGTTCTTCATCTGCTTTGATGGTCGGATTCGACAGCTTGAAGTTCCCATCAACTGCAATTAAATTAAAAAAATTTCATAAATACAAAGCTACTGAAATTAACGGTATTTAAAAGAATTAATAAACTGACAAAATAATACATACATGCAGCTTGAGAATCGATTCTTGTTTTTACTCCAGGAGGCAGTGACGAATCAAACTCTGACATCTGAAGAAAAAAACAAGCACATTTAGAATTGGTCGGTTGGCTGTATTTTTATGACCCACGGACAGCAAGGGTCTCTCTGCGTCGAACAAGGTAAAACCGTACAAGTCTTTCGAACTGGCACTTATTCCGAATTAACTCCACTCCAATTAACACAGATTTTTAAATAACAATTATCAATGATAAGTGTAATTACCTGTGACATGTGTGCCTCATATGCCTCGTTAGCATTCTTCATAGCCAGCGATTTTATTTCATCACAATCTAGGGAGGGAAATAGGATCTCTTTTTATAAGAAGGAATTTTTACTTTCACCACTTTAATAAATGGAACAAATTCGGCCTATTATACAGATGGGAAGAAAGGAAGCTTGCAACAAAATAAGGGAGGGGGGTAGTTGGGAAAGGTGGTAATCCCAGACAGGACACTCAGGAGCATAACCAACACCAAACGCCAGTTGGAGTTAAGAGCAAAGTTAGCACACATGGCACATAGAGATACATGCTCATATGGGTGTCGTCACTCAATGTAAACTAAAGCCGGGAGACAACCGAACAGCCATGGAGAATGATCACAATTGGTGGAATGGACCACACTTGGGACTGGCCAAAGCTCCTACAGGACCCTACCAAGCCCTACAAGGTATTGAGTTAGGAGCAAGGAAAAGCATGTCTTACTTGATAACATAAATCTCTTGTACGGATTGGATAGTGGCAAGTAATGTAAAAAATAATCCATTAATAATTTTATTAAGAGGGAATATTTATAGACAATTTTTTTTCACAAAAACTACAAGGGGTCAAAATTAACTTTTTAAATCAGGTGCACAAATGCACCCAAGTCTTGTAACTTAGGTGCATTAAATACTAGTTAAGTGTACAAGTAACGAACGGAATAGAAAGTAAACCTCAACCTTAAAAGCAGATAAAATTTAAGTATAGCAATTGTATTCAAGCATGTAAGCTAAAAAAAAATGCAACTTTTCAAAATAATCAAACATTCGTTTGTAAAAAAAAAAATCAAAGCAAATACATTAAGAAAATTAAAATTATTCCATAGGTCACTGTTTTTGAAAAATATAGCCATAGTTTTGAATAGTTAGGTAGGTGCATGCAGTGCACCCAAATTAAAAAATTACATGCATGGGTAAAATTTCATATGCACAATGCACCTGCTGATTTCAAACCATGCCCTAACAGTCATCATAATTACCGTAATCGTCGTCAAGACTTCCCAAGAGTGAAAATGAAGACCCAGCGTCGTTCTTTGCCTCGTCCAGTTGCCTTAAAATTTGTTCCTCCTGAACGTCTTGAAGACCTGGCATTTTCCGACTCATAAAGTGAGCATACAACTCAGTCTGCGTAATCAGGAAATTCAGTTTTCTTTGCTGTCGCTTGGCCTTCATGGCGAAAGGAGAACAAAATAAGGTAAGAAAAACAAAAAAGTAGTAGATATGCAATACAAACAATGCCATTGCTGTGGTTCAAGGGTCTGCTAATCAAAAATGTTACCTCTCGCAACTCAATGTCCATTCGCAGTTGTTCCTGCGCTTCTTTTTCTGCTTTTTTACGATGTTCCTTCTCCACTTTGTCATACCTTTTCCAATACAGCATCATCTCTTTCGTCAAACGTCTCGCTCGACTCGGGACATCTTTTGTAACTTTTTGTGACTGCAATGCTGATTTTCTCACCTCTCTTTGACATGCCAGTGCCAACTAAAGGTAAAAACTAATTATAAATAACAGGAAATTTTGCACAATTTAAGCTATCGTAAAAAATTCATTTAGCGATTTAAATAAAATACTTGATCTTGTAACAATTTCAAACCATCCTCACTTTTTTTGCAGTCGTTAAGACCTCCTTGTGCGCGGTTACGTTCTGTTTATAAGCCTACACGTAAGAAAAACAAAATCACAATTTAGATAATCTAACTCAATCTAATCACATGTTCATCATATTTGTTTCACAAGAAAATGTTGTGCCACAGTCTTTGCTAAAAGAATACTTTTAACCTTAGTGGTATGATAAAAATGTATCAATGCACACAAGTGCAGATCATTATAAAATACATTTAATGTATTTTACCCTGTTGATTTCTTTCTTGCAAAGGGCCACATACAGCCTCTTTCGTTTCAAGTTCATCATGGCCTCATGCGAAGCTGCACTCTTTTTCTTTGAACGATGGGAATGAGGGGTCTCTGAATTTGGGTCTTCAGATTTAATTTTCCCCTCTCGCTTCTTCGCCCCAGGTTCCTAAAGAAAAAGCAAAAACTAACACATTGAGTATTTTCGACATTAAATAATATGGAAACAGAAAGAAAGAAAAGGTTAAAAACAGAACTTAAAAATTAACGACACTAAATTGGCATCATACCTGCCCATCCTTTGAACTTTTTTCACCATCGCCTTTCTTCTTTTTTACTAGAAAATTATAGAAATTATCAATGTAATAGGTATCTTTAAAACAAAAATCTAATTAACCCCTTCTGCATGCCTTTATGACAGCATGCTGCATTCATTACTTTTTTTCTTTATAATAGCACACTCAGCGAAATATTAAACAGGTTCTCTCCCTACAAGTCGAAGTTAATCTTTTAAACTGGGTGCACAAATGCATCTAGTTTAAAAAATTTTGCAACCCAGTTTTGTGAATTATATAAAATTAGTCCATAGGTCACCGTTCTTGAAAAATAAATGCAAGTAGCCATGGTTTTGAATAGTTAGGTGCACTGCATGCACCCAAATTAAAAATTTACATGCACGGATAAAATTTCATGTGCACAGTGCACCCGCTAATTTCAAACTTGTTCTACCCAAACTGTCTTTTCCAGGTTTCCCAGACCTGTAACTAAATATTTCCAAATGTAGTGTTCTTTCAAAACTTGTATACACAGATTATTTTTTTTTTAATTAAATAAAATTGCTGAATTACAACAAATAAGAGTTAAATTAATCTAAATTATCATTATTTTTTAAATCTGAGATGCAATGTTCTGTCTACCCTGCATATTTCAGCATTTCATGCCTCACTTTAATGGTGCAGCCATCATTAGAATCCAGATGTAAAAACTATACAAACTTATAAACATCATAAAACAGTGACATAATCAGTTCATTAAGGATAAATTAATAATAATAAGCCATGGTATCTGGTCAAATTCAATTTCAAATTTTCGCAGACCAAATTTTAATCAACTCCCAGTCACTAATCATATTAAACATGACCTGGCATTCAAATTGCATAATAAAAACGAGTTTCAAGACCATAAAATCCACTAACACAAACTCCAAAGCCATTTATAACTTAGTAGTAAATTTACAACTATAAAAATTGTATGAAAAAAAAGTATTTCTTTACACTAAAACATGCCTTATTTAAATATTATGTAAATATTTAAACAAGGCAAGTTTTAGTGTAAAGAAATACTTTTTTTTTATACAATTTTTATATCTGTAAATTTACTACTAAGTTATAAATGGCTTTGGGGTTTGTGTTAGTGGATTTTATGGTCTTGAAACTTGTTTTCATTATTCAAATTTTAATGCCTTATGTTTAATGTAATTAGCGACTGGGAGTTGATTAAAATTTGGTCTGCAAAAATTTGAAACTGAATTTGACCAGATACTATGTCTTATTATTATTAATTTATCCTTCCTCAACTAATTATAGCAGTATTTTATGATTTTTAAAAGTTTATACAGGGTTGTTTTGGTTTTTTTTTTTAAATCTGGTTTCCATGATGGCTGCACCATTGAAGTGAGGCATGAAGTGCTAAAATATGCAGGGTAGACAGAACATTAAAATTGCTTTTTTTAGTCCTTTTTGAGTTCATTACAAAAGAGTTTAACTATATAATCGCAAAGCTGATGCTTCATCTTTTATCCTGTTTAAAAAGTGTGTATAACTATCATGTTTCCCACTCTTTTGTCCTGATGAAATTCAAGGACTTTTCAAGGACCAAATGACGTTTTTCAAAGACCTCACATTGTCAATCGCAATGTACATAAAAATTAAAAATGCAAAACATAAGCGCAATATATTAAAATTAGTGTTTGATTATGTTGCTCCTTTTCAACTTGGCACACTGCTAGCAAAAGCTACCCTTTTTGCATCCCTTGTATTAGCCATGTTCAGTGGGCGGGGGAGGACAGGGATGAGTTCAAAGCACTACTGGCTTTGTTTGGGAAATAAGGAGAAATACCTGTTTTTTATCTTGCCAAAACTTGAAAAATTATTTCTGAGAAAACTTCGAGAATTTTTCAAGGACCAACCACATTTTTGGTACTTTTCAAGTACCGTATGTCGGGGCTACTTAAGCCACTGGGGTAATTTACGCCATTATGTTGAGTAAATTTCAGACCCTGAATCTGGCAACACCGTTTTGAGT
>QLNU02014601.1:14761-26430 GCA_006491805.2 Dysdera silvatica | reverse complement strand
TGTTAGGGTGAAAATTGAAAATTCTCTTTTTAAAATAAGTAATTAAATCTAAACACCCAGGAGCAGATAAATAGATAATTAAATAAAAAAAACACATACTCTCTCTCTCACCGTATATAAATATATGCTTAGATGTTGTTAAGTGTTTTTGTTTTTTCGATATTCTGCCGCCTGTTATTTAATTTTTTCTGATGGAGTTGTACCTCCAATTATTTGTACACTGCGTCTATAACACTATGCCAGATTAATTAAAATTCAAGAGGAGACACCTCCATTCAAGAGAAGACACGTTCGTCCAAAGAAACCGTCATCATGGGCATAATAGGAAGTAAACAAGTTTCCTGGGCCATCCATTCATCCAGACAAAATCAAATTCTTTGTGAATTCTTTTCAAGAACTTTAAATTTAGTTGTTTTTTATGTGACAAACGAAAAGACTTGTTAAAAATGCCTGTTGAACTAACAAAGGTGTAAAATTTAAATTAACTTGATTTTTACTAGTAAAAACAACTCTTAAAAAAATTCTGAATATAAATAAGGCACTTATAATTAAATTCCTTTTCTTTTTAAAAGTAGGACCCCTTAACATACAAATCCACCTTTTTGTTTTTTTTCCTACCTATCATATTTAATTTTTTAAACCCATTTTTAACTTGCAAACAAAATAATTTTGGCCAATCAGTGTACCTAAAAACTGCTATTTCACTCCCTACAATATGGCCAATATCCATCAACAACCAAAACCTATAAAACCTTAAGTTCAGATGAAATCCCTGGTCGAGGGGAAGTAAATGAGTCATCACAGCAATAAATAGCCAACTCGTTGCACCTGCATAAATAGGCAAGCCCACCCACAGCGGCTGGGCTTGGCGTCCAGTCCAGACCACCACAATTGGCCAACAATTGCAATTTAGGCAGGCGAAATTGCCGTCTAATACGTTAACAAAAGCCAAATGAAAAAGTTGGCAATATATTGGCGAGAATAAGGATTTTAGCAGTCCTTAGACAAAAAAAAATCTTCAAGATGGCGATTAAGAAAAAAGCATAACAAGTCTCACTCCGCCAGAGAGCAGAGAGACAGAGAGAGCCAGATGCAACCAGGGGACGCCATCCTACTCCAAACATGGGCCATTAAGGGTGTAACATGTAAGTTAAAGTTACCTTTCCTTATATCCTATTAATCGATAAATTGTAAGTGCCTCCTCCCTCATTAAACTTATAATGAAATGTATAAATTTTTTCTGGTGGTTTATATACCCCAGTATGATTCTCATAGTGAAATGAGTATTTGAATTATTTTGTTTTTTTAATTACTTATATAAGGTTTAAATACTGTAAAAAAAATATGCCAAGTGAAAAATTGATAGTAGGAAGAATTGTTAATAGCTCCAAATGCTTATATAAATGGCACTGTTATATTCTAAAGGAATTAGAAAATATATTATCGTGTTTATAATATAAAATAAAAGGCAGTAATTATTGAATAATTGTTTCATGTCTGTTTTAAAGAACCTGGTGTTTTTTTATTTTGTTTATGTTTAACACACAACGCGTTTAGAAAAAATAACCCTAGTTATTCACTTAATTTTTACGGTCTTGCATTTGAAATTTTAGGCAGAAGTCAACCAATGTTTACTAACCACTATCAACGGCCAATTTACAAATTTATTCTGGATAAACAAATTTAATATTTAATGTTATGGAAATTGTGTTTTAATGTTCTCAAATAGTAAAAATTAAATCAATAAGTAAACTAACATTAAAATTTATCTAATTATAATTAAAAAATACTAATACTTCATTTTCAATACTTTATTCTATAATATACTTCATTTAATTTTCATTAATTATTCTATTTCACCTTAAATCATTAATGTTAAAATTCATTTCAAATTATAAATAATATAAATATAACTAAATGATATAACTAAATTATAAAAATAAATAAATAAAAAAATCTATTCAAAAACCCCCATAACAAAAGTTACTTTTTCTTGATTAAAGTATGCTTAGAACCTACTTCAGGGTTCACTTGGAATTCCGCTTGTGCAGTTTTCTGAAGTCTGTGAAGCTTAAGCATGTCTTGTAAGTCATCTTCGGTGATGGACTCGCCAGATCCATCAGGGTCACTTGAATCGCTCAATAGCACATCCTGTTAAAACATTAACGGAAACAAATAAATGCAAATATTTTCCCAAGCAAAAAAAATAAACAAACTATTGAATAGTGAATCAAAGCTACTTTACAGTTAGCTTTTTTTTTTTTTGTAGTAACTTCAACCCCACAATGTCCAAGTGGTAAAGTATTTGTCAACTATGCACCAAATTTAGATTTTGACTTCTAATGACGCATAGCCACGGGAACTACTGAAGTGCTGAGGCCAAGACTAAAAATCAAAGCACACTGACCATGAAGAATCCAGCTTTATAGATTAGTTTGGTGCACAAAAAATCGCCAATTTGCAGTGTTTAAAAAGACGGATTTCAGTCCCAGCACAGAAAAAAGGTACCCATATACATAGTGCTTTCGGTTTTGTTTTTCCTACTACAAATAGTAGACAAATCCTAGACAAGCTTTTGGAAGAGGCTGACGGCTTGCAAAATACACGAAGGCTGAAGACTGGTTAGATTTTAGCGGCACAGGACAACATTGGCCATACTGAGCTAATATTTCGATGTTTGTAGCCATGTTGAATTGTTGAGATACAAAAGCGTTGGAAAGATTTGGTACAAAATTTCTTATGAAAATAATTGAAACTAAAAATAATTGTGGCAACCCACAGGTTGGGTCCAATACAATTCCAAAACCATTACTGAAACATAAAGCAAACTAAACTACCCCAATCTAGTTACTAAAATTTTGAACAGATGCTCCAAGAATGGGCATTGACCCTGGAAGACCCTGGGAAAATGAATAACAAAGTAAGGGAATGAGTGAAATGAACACATCTTGTACCTTCAGCCATTTTCTACTCTTCTTCACTTTCCCAAAGTTATAAAATCTTGTGCGATCACACGATCTGCCTGCAAAAGTAAAAAATTTAATTATCCACCCAGATTAACTCATACTATTATTATTAATTTTTCATTTAAATACACTATTAAAACCATGTTAATACCTTCTTTAGAAGAAGTCAAGTCATCTTCATCTAATTCAGAGTGGCTTTCTCCATTGCTGAAATGAAGACAAACTTTAAAAACGTCTGCTATGTCAGTAAAAGCAATTTCTGAGAGAACAAAATGTGAAATTTAAAATTTTCTATCAATTTAATTACAACCAGGGTTGGGATGTATTGTATGGTAAATGTATCAAATGTACGTATTTTGCGGTATGTACGTGTAATACGTCTGGTTTTTATATATTTTTCAACGTATGAAAACTAAACATCCTGCGTAAACAAAATTCCAAAATTTGGGGTAAAACATTCAAAGTACATTGTTAAACTAGATGTTGTTAAAATATGTATAAAAGCAATAATACATTATTAAACTATACGTTGTTTTATTAGGAAAGCTGTACGCAAGATATTTGTGAATATCATGGTTTATCATTTTGAGATTTCAGGCATATAATCAGAGTACAGAACCCATTAGGCCCCATCATAAAGAGCCGATATTAATTGGCCTTCTGAAGTTGCATTAATGTTTTAAATTGGTATGTTGCTTCATTAGTGTGTCCTAGGGCCTATCAAAGTGGGAGGCAGGAGGGGCTGCTGCTCCCCGCCTTGCAATATTCGGGGCCTCAACTTGATAATTCAATAAATGTTAGACGTGTACGTATGCCAATTTTGAAGAGCCTCTAAAATATTAGTTGCCCCGGGTCTAGCATTTTCTCTGAAAGGCCCTGATATGTCCTACTCTCACCATCGCACCCAGTTTTTTTTCAAGTGGTGCACACTGGTGGTGCATAACTATTCACGAGTTATTTAAAGAGTACAACATTAGCTACGGTTCAGTTCAATCCATTCTGACTGATGATTTGGGTATGAGATGCGTGTCTGCCAAGTTTGTGCCAAAACTGCTCTCTGCAGACCGAAAAGAAGATCGGCTTTCAGCTGCACTCCACTTCCTTGAATGTGTTGAAAATTATGAAAACTTTTTGAAATTGATTGTAATAGGGGATGAATCATGGGTTTATGGCTATTATGCTGAAACAAAGGCTCAGGCATCGCAATGGTAGACACTCAAGCTCTCAAAGACCGAAGAGAGCATGAATGAGTGGGAACAACGTGAAGATGCTGACCTTTCTTTCAATTACAAGGGCACTGTTCAAGAGTATGTTCCACATGACTAGACAGTAAGCAAAGGGTACTACCATGAAGCTTCGGCACATTTAAAAGATGCCATTTGCCGAAAAAGACCTGAGATGCATGCATCCGGTGAGTGGCAACTCCACCATGACGACGCACCTGTTCTATAAGTGCAGCTTATGCAGGAATTTTTAACTAAGCCTTATATTTCCCAGGTTCAATATCCACCGTATTCTCAGGATATGGTCCCCCCTGTGATTTTTGCTTTTTCCAAAAATTAAGTCCTAGTTGAAAGGAATATTTCACGATGTCTAAGGAATCTAGAAAAGAATGTGACGAGGGAGCTGTTCGATATCCCAGAAAATGTGGTCCAGTCTTGCTTCCAACAATGGAAAAAACGCTGGATGAAGTATGTGACTTCAGAAGAGGACTATTTTGAAGGAGATCAAATGCCAAATCTGTAAGTACTGTAGTTACTTCTTTTTTTAAGTCTCAGTCCCGATACTTTTTGGCCACACCTTATACCGTAGAGACACTGCACCATGGAGAAATCAATGATTAGCTACAGCACCTGTAAACTCAGCTTTATTAAACTGTAGGTCCTCAAGGCATGAGGTTCAAAACCCCATAAAAAAAAAAAAAAGCAACACCATTACAAGAAGCTACAGGGATAGACAGAAGTCCTGCATGGACAGTAAGTGCAAAAAGACATTTTTCTTAATGAAAATACAATCAAACATATATCAACTAACATTTACATGAAATAACACTCTGTGTTCACATAAGAGATCACCCCAGACAATTCCTGATGAAAGATAGCGATGTCTGTCTGAAATACAGGGTCTCCTTAGAAGTTCGTCATTTCGAAAGGTTGTGCCCAAACCATTATTTAGGGGAAGGCTACATATTTATTACTGAAGAAGTCTTGTATTAAAGAAATTTTATTTGACTTAAAAACAAATGTTTATTCAGAAGATTGCTTTTGGAACAATACACGATGCTATTTCATACCATCCATATAGGCATAGTTCAAAATGTACACAAAATTTACGATACATACAGCATGGTGTGAAATGATGTATTTGACATAGTTTTGTCTGTGGGCAAGGGTGAACACAGGGGTTATGACCTCCTTTTTTGACCATTTTTTCACTGTAAAAAATTCCAACTTGCATGATAAATGAAGGGTGTTATTCCAATACCATGGCAAATTCTCTCCTTGACCCCCTCCAAAATGAAAGTCTGCACCCACCATTGTATGTGGGGACATCTGAAAAGATAGTCAGTCCATCATGAACCCAGTGATCATTAAAACTAGATTATGTGTCATGTACATTCAAAACATTCCTAATAAAACTACATTAGGTGGTTGAGATTGCTATTTCAGAACATTCAAAACATGTTTTTGTATAATAAAATTAAAGTACTATGTGCATCGTAAGTTTTGTAATATTTTCAGTTTTCCATAATGGTACTGCTAAGCCACGTATTAACCTAGCACCACTTTCAGAATCACCGTTTGTTTTTACACCAAATAAAATTTCATCTTAACGGACACCCTCATGTTAAAAATGAAGTCTTAACTATTGAATAGATTCCCACCTTCTTCTGAAATGTTAACATTAATTCTGGACACTGCACGTCTACCTTACATAACCATGCTCAACAGTTGAATTTTTATGGCACACGGACAGCAAGGGTCATTATGCACCTATGCTCCAGATCAGGGATCAGCAACCCATGGCATGTGTACCATACTTGGCACGCCAACTACTTTGGATGGCATACAGAATAATATTAAAATAAAACTCATTGTAAATAATCCCTCTTCTCTGGTCAAGAGTTTACATTCTCTAAATTGATTAACTATTAATTTCTTTATTCTCTTAATTAATCTATTAATTTTCATTAGCAGTTGGTTAGTACACTAAACTTTTACAATTTAGGTGAGTGTAGACTGGCACGCAGTAGGAAATCACAGCATTATTCTGGCACACCTTTAAAAGTTTGGCAACCCCTGCTCCATACAGTGCCGTTACTAACATTGAATGTATGCAGCCATCTTATACTTAAATATATAATCACTGATGAAATATTCTAATAAATACAAACCTCGGCTCATTGAGAATGTTGTTCACATAGTTCATAAATGGATGAAGTTGAACGGCATGTTCCAGCCGCTGAATGTGGAGCGGCTTTGCCAACAAACCATGATCGTTGTACACGGAAGCCATTGAGTCAGTAGAATTAGCCATAGCTCAAGGTAGAGTGTGCTCTAGATTAGAGAAGACATTTTATAATTTTATTCATTAAAATATTCATTACTGCATGTATCTACCAAGGTTTATAAAGTGTATTTAAAATCTTTTCTCAAACAGTCGAAATATAGTTAGGTGATAAGTTAACTCTTTCACCAAAATCAATAAATTTTTATAAGCAATCCCAGAACACGTGTCACAAAAAGGAAAAGATAACAAAACAATTATTTTTCAGCCTCTAGATTGCGCCATTAGTTAGCTGGTAAGGAGCCGATAGATTACTGTAAAAATGACCAAACAACGATGCAGTTAAATATCTACTCAATAGGGTGGTGGGGGAGATGCAGATTGCACCATGCTCCAGGTGTATATAAGAAGAGTTGAGAAGGGGAACCACATGGTTAGAATAGCAAGGACAGATCCAGAATGTTGTTAACGGAGGGAGGTGGTTTTGGGGGCCCTCACCAGGAAAATTTTTAGTTTTGGACTGTTGAATAGTTTAGGTAAATGTTGTTATATTACTAGCCTTCCTTTATACCAGGGTTGTCCAACATACGGCCAGCAGGCCATAATCCGGCCTGCCTACAACTGTTTGAAATAAAAAAAATTCACAAACAAAAATTTTAGATTTTTTTCGGAAATAAAAAACTCGTGGAAACAGCATAGGTGACCCCTTTCTATATTGCAAGTGCACAAACAAATAACTGGAAAAAACTCTAAAGGGAGGCTGTTAAGTGTAATTTTTTTTGCCTTTTTTTTAAGAAACCGCTGGCTCGCAAGATCCGTGAAAATTCTTTAAGTGGCCCGCTACCCAAAAAGGTTGGACAACCCTGCTTTATACTCACCAAAATATTTAATTTACGACAATGAATTAAAGCTGGGCTTTTCTTTAATTAAACTATATGGTTTAGAGCAGATTATGGTGAAGTATGACAGAAGGATAACTTAGCAAAGGAGATATATACAATAACCAAAACGATAATTTACAATGTAATTAATAGAACAAGTTTAAATTTAAACTACAAAAACATCGTAATTATTTTACTATTTTTATAATAAGCGACTTTTTAAAAAACTTGAAGTTTATAGTGCAAAGTCGAGCCATCTTGGTTTTTTTTGAAAATTTGTCGATCCCTTTATTTACATCAATATGAATGTCTCTGTGGGTGTGTATTAAAAGTCTCTTCTGTCATCCGCGTTCGAAGCCAAGTTTGACGGCGCTTCAAGGATAAAAAACTACGTTCTGCTGAAGCAAGACTTACTGTAAACGTAGTTTGAAAGACGAGTAGCTTGAAGATTCGTGAAAAAAACGTCTTGATCGCATTTCTCCAAGACTTAGAGACTTTGGACGCCTGTGTAAGACTTTTATTTATTACAGTCGTAACAAACAATACATAAAATAGTCTTCATCTCTATTTTTTCCTATTTCACCCTAAAGGGGAAGGAAGGGGGGCAATCGCCCCCTCATTTCCACACTGGATCCTTCAGTGCCGGACATTAATTTTATCGTGGCATGAATTTCCACACTGTTTTCCATTAATTTTAGGCGTTTTCCAACAATTTCATGAATTTTTGGATTTCACAAATTTCAGATTATTTTTCTATTATTGCGTAATTTCTATTATGTTTTCTTTTTATAATTTTCATGTTTAAATAATTTTGATACTGCCACCACCAAAAAATCTTTATGGTGAAATTTCACAGAAAAATATTTAAACTATGCATATTTTGCATTACTACACTGTAACGTGAAGGGTTAAGCTCAAACGTTTGAATCCTGCTTATTCCAAAGTGTATTAAGCAATATCTTTCTCTCCTTCCTCACTCAAGAGCATTAGAATCAATGGGAATGACATCGGACAAATACGGCTATGCTGTTCCCTCTAGTAGAGTCTTGCATACCAGAAGAGATATTGAGAGTATGGTTAAGAAATTATACAGTTAATGTTGAAGAAAATAATTATAGTGATAAGTTAACGATGTTATTGAAATTTGTGAGAGCTGAAGTAGGAAGTGAAGAACTAATAACTCTTGCGAAAACTAGTTTTAAACAAACTGTAATATTGAAACCAAAAGGTCAATCATATGATTCCAACATGCCAACTGCAGAAGTGCTAATGACAGTCGCAAAAAAAGGGACTAAACTGAATTGTCCATTTTGCAGAAAATATTATGAAATCAAAGATCGTTTTAGAGGACAAGGTTTCTCATATGCTGAGAAACTAAACATTTTGAAAAGGAATAAGGGTTGTTTTGTCTGTTTACGGGTCGGACATACAGCAAAAACATGCAAAGCGAATGTGAGACATTTGATTTGTCAAAAAGGACATTGGGGTATCATGTGCCCTAACTTATTTTCTACAACGCTCAACAAATTCTGGAACTTTGGATGGGACTCAAAAGGTAGGAGCTGGGAAAGTTGCCGTTTTAGCTAATCACGGTAGCAATCGAAGGGTTCTATTACAAACCTTGATTGTTTTATTACAAGAAAAAGGAAAACAAAGAAAAGGGCTATAATAGATTGCAGCTCACAGTGTTCCTGTGTTTTAAAACGAACTGTGGGGAAATTAGGAATAAGATCTTTACAAACCGAAACACCTACACCAAGTGGTTTTTGAAGGAAGAAAGAACAAAATTGTTATAAATTGGTGGTAAGTAAGTAATTTGAAAGATTATAATTGCGAAATGCAGGTACTCGATCAACATCATGGTATTCTGATCCTTGTAAAAAAAGGGAATCAAGAAGATCTAGAAAGGTTAGCTTTGGATCATTTTAATAAAACTGTCACAATTAAAGAAGATGGAAGATATGAAGTTAGCTTACCGTGGATCTTCCATAAGGAAGAATTGCCTAGCTATCGAGATGCGGCAGAGAAAAGACCGAGAAATCTTACCATCAAGTTAAAAAGAGAAGTTGGCAGATTATAATGCCTTTTCAGATTCGTACAAGAGAAGGTATAATTGAAGAATGTGATGAAAATACTGGTCATTTTTTACCACATATGGATGTGTTTAAAGTGAATTCATCAACGAAGATAAGGCCAGTCTTTGATGCTTCTCATAAAATTAAAGGGTTTTTACTCTTGAATGATCACTTGTTGAAAGGGCAAAATTTATTGGAAGTAATCCCTGCTATAATTCTTAAATTTCGCGAGGGAAAATTTGGAATCACTTCAGACATAAGAACTGTGTTCAAGTAAGTGTGCGAGAAGAAGATCGGGAGTTTTTAAAATTCCTCTGGTGAGATAAAGAAAACCCGAATGTAATAAAAACATTTCGACACAGGAGAGTAGTTTTCGGATTAAATTGTAGTCCTTTTCTGTTGGGTGCAGCAATACAGCATCACTTAAATCGATATTTATTATCCCCTGAAAAAGAAATTGCTTCTAAACTTAAAGTTTCCTTCTATGTCGATGACTGTGTTACTTTGGTAGAAACAAAAGAATTAATTTTTTTTTGGTAAAAACAGCTACACAGATAATGAATGATGATTATACAATAATTTCTGCCACCCACGTATATATTATAGCTCAAACTAGAGCTTTATTCGTTTTGGAGAAAAAGAGACGCTTTCCCCATCCTGGATTCGAACCAGGGTCCCTCCGTTTAGCCCGGAGTGTCTTGGACCGCTAGACGAATGAGGACAGGAAACAACGCTCTCTTTCTCCGTATGTAAAGATGTTAAGGTATTATTACCCTCCGCAGGGATAACACAATTGCCAAATATGGTCAACACAGAAAAGCCTCAAGGACAAGGTTTTTGTGAGTTTTTCGTGAGGGAATTTATTATACAATAATTTTTGCCACCCACGTATTAATTACAGCTCAAACTAGAGCTTATTTGTTTTGGAGAAAAAGAGACGCTTTCCCCATCCTGGATTCGAACCAGGGTCCCTCCGTTTAGCCCGGAGTGTCTTGGACCGCTAGACGAATGAGGACAGGAAACAACGCTCTCTTTCTCAGTATGTAAAGATGGAAGAATGAATGATGCTAAATTTGACCTAAGAAGATGGGAAGTCACTGCTCTGGAGGACGAAGCCATTTTAATAGATACTGTTCCTGTCTTAGGGTTGATGTGGAATAAAAAAAAAAAAGATACACTTTTTGTGAAGTAAATGGCGTTATTGATATATTCGAAGTTCTAACAAGAAGAAATCGTCTGTCAATAACACAAAGAATTCTTGACCCCATAGGGTTTGGCAAGTGACATTACTTCTTACGCTACTCTTACAAGAAAGTTGGAAAATTAACTTGGAACGCAAGAGTTCCCTCGGGTATAGAAGAGAGTTTTATAAAATGGGTGGGTAAGAAGTTTGAAGATGTCATCTTCCATTTCAAAACAACATTTAAAAGAGTTAAAGTCCTTTGATATATATTTTAAATGGAAAGGGAGAGAATCTTAAGAATGAGATTAATACAGGGAGATGATACAACTGATTTTCAATATCCTATTCTTCTTCCTCGTAATCACAAGTTGACAGAATTACTTCTCATGAAAGAACATTTAAAAGGAATGCATGTAAGTCCAATGACGCTTTTGACAAAACTACGTGAAAGATTTCGGATTCTTAATGGAAAACAATATGCAAAACGTATTATATCTCATTGCACGAGAAGCAAACTACATTCAACAAAAAATGCAGTAACCATACCAGCTCCTTTGCCAAAAGATAGAATTAGAGAAGCATCAGTATTTGAAGTAACTGATGTGGATCATACGGGTCCCGTAATACTAAGGGGAGGAGGAGAAGAGGCATGGATTGTACTTCACACGTGCGTTATATTCAGAACTGTTCATGTTGAATTGATAACCTCATTATCTACATCAGCCTTCATTCTTAGTTAAGGAGGTTCATAGCCAGGCGGGGTTGATCAAAAATAATTTATAATGACAACAGATCGAATTTTGTGGGTGCTAATAAATTACTTCAGGGAAGGTGTTGGAAGCCAACGCTAATTTGGACGTGCTAATAAAGACGTGTTCTGGGAAGAGTTGCCCTACAGTACGAAGAAATGTTAAGTGTTCTATGCGAATGTGAAGCAATTTTGAATTCACGATCTCGGGAGTCCCGATCAGAGGACGCTAACAATTTACTCCCGTTGACACCTCTATTTCTTCAAGATACCACAACGGTGGGAGTATTAGATCTTGATTTGATCAAC
>QLNU02014599.1:36572-50757 GCA_006491805.2 Dysdera silvatica | reverse complement strand
AATGGTGTGGTGAATATTATGCAGCTATTATACCTCTACCATAAAAATATATGTACTTATAGTAGTCGAAAAAATATACATAAATAGTTCATAATAATAATAGTCTATAAAATATATGTAAATATTCCATGATATATACGTAAATGGTCCATAAAATATATGTAAATAGTCCATAAAAATATTTGTACTTACAAGGGAACCGCCCCACATGAACGTCAAACCCAGGGTAGTGACTGAGCGCGACAAAAAGACCTGTCAATGCATAAAAAATATCCGTTGTTGTTTTCCGGATATTCACAAATCGGAATTTTTTACAGCTATTTGAAAATTTGAAAATTATGGAATTTTGCCACTGCATTGCAGCTTCCGGGGAATGCAGCACAAAAGCCATATATGAGCAGAAGTGGAAATGCATGAATTCATTTTTGCATAGTTCGCGGTCGAGAAAAGATTGTGTTCGTTAACAAGAATACTTTAATTTTGTATCATTTCATTGTTATGTGATATTTTTTGCCATCATATAGTATAAGGTTGAGACTCGAAAAATATAGTAAATATCATTCATAGAAAACTGAATTTAGCCATTGCAAAATATAAAAAGGAATATATAAAAGGAAATATGCGAAAGTAAATGGCTGTTTGTCAAAATCGAAGATTTACTTCTGAAAGAAAATGTCAAGAAACAAGTTTCTTTGCACATAGGTGATGGCCAACATTTTGCTGACTCCGACGTTAGTGATGAACTGACTTTGCACCAACGGTCAACACGTACAAATATTAGTTTATTAAAAATGAAGACTGTTGTTAATTTTTATGATCGGTGCGTGAAAAACAAATGCAGATGACGCAATGGAAATTTAAATGTGTTACCAACTGCAGTCAAATTTCACGTTTTAAAAAGTACATATCACAAAGCGGAAGCAAAAACCAAAAATGAACGAAATTAAAATGTATGTATTAAAAAAATTTCAAAAAAGATAGAGCTCAAAATCTGCCAGTTCACGATATAGATTTCAAAAGATAGGGGCACAGTAAAGCAAGGGAATTAGGTATGTTGTCATTAAAATTATCAGCCCATTTTGTCAGGGGATTAAAAAACTATAGTAATATCGTTTCACGAAAAATTGCACAATATACTACAACGTATCGTAAACATAATGTAGAATATATTGAAAATTTTGCGGTTGCATTTATTTTGAATGCTAAAAGCCGATCAAAGCGGCTTTTATCATTCCATTACAAACGAGAGGACTTTATCCCACAAAGGTAAAAAGGTTACTGCAGGTTTGGTGGAATCAAGGTCTGCCTTAACGCAATCCTATACTATCGCGCCGATTTTATCCAGGTCTGGAGAACTTAAAGGGAAGCTTTTCTTATGTTTATGCGAACAATCTGGGAAGTTTGGACCTAGTGTTAAAGACAACATGTCTCAGACTTCCGATGTGCACGTCACAGGTTTCAAGAGTGGAAAAATGGTGAAATAGAGATGAAGGAATGGGTGACAAAATGTCTAAATCCAATATTACAATCTCCGCCTTGTGTCATGCTAGATTCATGGACATGGGCAGTGGACCCACAAACCTATGACAATATGCCAAATGATTGCACCAGATTGCAAATTTTTCCTGGTACAACCGCTCTGATTCAACTTTTGGACGTTTATTTTTTTCGCCAATGTAAGTTATTTATTAAAAAATTTTAAACTACATTGCTATGAACGAAATACACGTAAATCCAACGTTTGTAACGAAATAATAAAATTGCACTCTGTAGTTTTTAATCAACTAAATTCTTCAAAATATAAACTAATGCTACGCTATTCATGGATAAAATGTAATTACGTTGGCACTCATGAAAACTTAACCTTTGGAAATATTACAGAAGTTTCATTCACTTTTACACAGGAAATATATTATGCTACGGACTGTCATAGTATAGCATTTATAACATGACATACTGCGATGCAGTTTTATGCTTTACACAATTTTATGCCAATTATCACTTTCATGATTAATTGTTATTCAGAGAAACTGACACCGTAAGTTACAGTTTCCGCAAAATGGTGTATATTGTGCATTTCACATATTCCTTTCATCGCTTTTGCGTCATATCGCACCCTCATAAATTCATTCCCTATTCCTTTTAATAGAAGTACCACTCATATTATTCATGCTCTGCATATATCATCATCATCATCATCATATTCAACCATTATCTATCCACTGCTGGATGAAGGTCTCTCCGAATGCTTTCCACACAAGTCTATACTGAGTAACAACCCAACGCAGGAACATAATAACCAGAAAACCTCCTAGCAGAGCCCATACTACAAAAGGTTAAGAGATGAAGTCACAATGACCCAGCAAACACATCAACCAGTGTGGCCAACCCAGAAGCACCAGCTAGTAGCGCAAGAGAACCGCTCCAACCAAGCATAGAAGAGAGGAAGGACGTGGAGAAAATAGAAGGTTTCCAATGTTCCCTGGTGGAATATGAAGGCTCGGATGCCGCAGCAAGGCCAAGAATACCACGCCAACCGGAATATTGGAAACTCTGCGCAGCAACCAAGATCCTCAATGAACATACTCTACCACTACACCTACTGAACCACAACTTCCTACGGGAAATACATACTGCCATATACTGTGCAACTGTAGCGGCATCACGCGCCAATGGGTACGAAGTAAGGAACGAAGGCCGAAGTAACAGAGGAAACAAAGCCCAACCACCATGGCAAGTGAGACTGCAAAAAAGAATAGAAGAGCTCCGCAGCAGCATAGGGCGAATAACCCAGTACATGCAGGGAAATATGAGTAAGAAATTAGTGAGGAAAGTGAAGATTGCCTTAAGAGAACACAGGATCCATACAAGACACGAAGAGCATAATAAACATATCAGCGAATATCTGGATACCCTCAAACAAAAATTGAGTGTATACGCCAGAAGACTCCGAAGATACAAAGACTGTACCAACAGAAAACAACAAAACAAGAAATTCCAAACAAACCAGAAGGCCATCTACAGGAAGCTTCGAGAGACATCAGCGAACCAAGACAAATACGAATCCCCACAGCCAGCAGAAATAGAGACCTTCTGGAAGAAACTATGGTCCAATGAAGTACAGCACCAAAGCGCCCCCTGGATTCAGCAAGAAATGGAGGTTACGAGAGGAATAGAGGAGATGGAATACACCGGCATCAAGATAGAGTAACTCCAGCAGGTAATCCAACGTACGCACAACTGGAAAGCACCGGGAATTGACGGCATACACAACTTCTGGTACAAGAAATTTACCAGCGCCCATGGCCCATTAGCCAAGGAACTTACGGCGATACTTGAAGACCCCAGCAAAATGCCTGAATTCCTCTGCAAGGGAATAACTTACCCCCTACCGAAGGACCAGGATACCAGTAACCCAGCGAAATACCGACCCATTACGTGCCTTAACCCCCTGCACAAGATACTCACGGGGTGCATCTCTGAAAAAATAAGCCGGCACAGCGAAAGCAACAACTTAATGACGGAAGACAAAAGGGATGCCAGAAAAGGACTCTGGGATGTAAAGAGCAGCTTACCATCGACTCAGTTATCCTGGAACAAGCAAGAAAACAAAAGCGAAAACTCAACACTGCATACATAGACTACAAGAAGGCTTTCGACTCGGTTCCACACTTGTTGCTCCTTGAAATACTCAGCATATACAAAGTGCATCCCTCAATCATCCGATTCCTACAGAGCAGCATGAAACAATGGAGAACCCGGTTACAGCTAAACACGCCAGACAGTAAAATAGAATCGGCCGAGATCCCCATCCGGCGAGGAATCTTTCAAGGAGACGCACTAAGCCCCCAGTGGTTCTGCTTGGCGTTGAACCCCTTGTCAAGGATGCTGAACGCAAGTAAATACGGATACATGCTGAAGAAAGACAAGAGAAACCTACATAAAATCTCCCACCTCATGTACGTAGATGACATCAAGCTATACGCGCCAACAATCACCCAACTCCGTCAACTCATCAGTATAACAGAGACATTCTCCAAGGACATAGGAATGGAATTCGGCCTCGATAAGTGCAAAATACAGAAGAATAGCAAGAAAGACTTACCGGTCCTCGAACTCTAAGACGGGAGACTACTGCGGAAACTTACAAATACCTAGGGATAATGCAAAAACGGCAGCAGGAGCACAAGAAAGTCAAGGTCCAGCTCACGCAAGCATTCCAAGAAAGACTTAGAAGCATTGTGAAGACGAAACTGAGCGGGAAGAACACCACGCAAGCAATTAACGCATATGCGGTACCAGTGCTCACCTACTCCTTCGGGATCATCAAATGGACCAACACTGAACTAGAACAACTCCAGCGGAAAATGAGAACCATCCAAAGAAGAGCCGGACAACTACACCCTGCAACGGCAATTGAACGGCAAACACTACCCCGGGAAGAAGGAGGACGCGGACAAGCGGACCTCAAAGACTTTCCTAACAAGCAGATCCAGAGCATGAGGCAATACTTCCAGTCGAAGAGTCCCCGATCGCTACTCATCCAAGCCATAATACCAGCAGATGCAAATGACACGCCACTAAACCTGTGTAGTACCGAAGATGTGCCTTGAAACAACCAAACGAACAGAAATCCAAGAATTTGGGCCGGAAAACCACACAGGGCAGGCACTACAATGACCTGCAACAACCACACGTTGACAAAGGGCATCGGGAATCTGGCTGGCCAAAGGCACTCTCCAGCCAGAGACAGAAGGATTCATGCTAGCCATCCAAGACCAAGTGATCGCAACAAGGAACAATCAGAAATTCATCCAGAGAAAAGATATAGAAAGCGACAAATGCAGACACTGTCATGCGGCATCGGAGACAATCCAACACGTGATGGCAGGATGCAAGATCCTTGCGCAGTCAGACTACAAACATAGACACGATCAAGTAGCGAAAATAGTCCACCAGAAATTGGCAGCGAATGCTGGCTTTCTGACAGAAAAATGCCCGTACTACAAATATGAGCCAGAGACCGTGCATGAGAACGAAACACACAAGCTTTACTGGGATAGAGCAATCATAACAGACAAGACAGTCCCACATAACCGTCCTGACATAACCCTCGTCGATAAATCGAATAAGACCACGTACTTAATCGACATAGCAGTACCCAACACCAATAACATACAGACAACCTACACAACGAAAATCACCAAGTACCAAGATCTCAGAAGTGATGTAAAAAGAGGCTTGGGAACATGGCGCTCTGCCCGTCCCAAAGCCTGTTTCCGCCAAGAATGGGCGAGGAAAACTTTTTTATATATATATATATATAGTATATAAAGCATTTCTTTACATTAGTCGTCGTGATACTGTTTATAAATATTAATTTTTCATGTACGCTGTCAGTTTGTTCACGTATATTTCTAGTTTTATTTTTGATATTTCCCTGATGTACGGAAGCTGAAATGCAGGAGTAAAATTCCATAATTTACAAATTTTCAAACAACTGTAAAAAATTCCGTTTTTTGAATATCCAAAAAATAACAACGGATATTTGTTATGCATCGACAGATCTTCTGTTGCGCTCAGTAACTACCCTGAGTTTGTCTTTCATGTATGGAGGTTACCCTGTTAGAATAATAGGTAGTAATCTCCGCCTAAGGGCGCCAAATGCCAAAGAGTGTTTGCCTTTTTATATGATAAAAATTTGAAACATGTGTCTTGACTGTTTGAAACTGCAGAAGACTAAATTCGTACTAAACTCTAGGAGAGTTTTTTTTCATTTAAAGTCTGTTATTCTTAACACTTTTTGATTTCTTATCGGCAAATCGAATTTTGCCTAATATTTTTAAATTATAATGTTCTTCCTATTTTCTCTGGTTTTCCTTGTCCCATCCTACCATTTTAAATACTATGTAGTTTTCTTTTTATAATGCCTTTTCCTTCACTAAAATTTTCGAAGTGCATCTTGTATTATAAATATTTGATAATACTCTAGAATTTAAATGACTATGTGCGCATTCAAATGCAAGCCCGACACAGGATTTTCGGGCCCCTGGGAAGTCTGGAAGCCGGGCCCCCTTCACTAAACAACACAAACTTTCCTCAGTCCTTCTTCTCCACACAAAGAGTACGAAAAAGTAGAGAAATAATATACTAGGTGCACAAAAAAAAACAGTTTTAATTTGAAAAATTCATTGCAAACTAGCTTCTTGTTTAATTTTCTTAATGCGGTTTTCACAAAATGAGCAATATAAGCGGGGAGATTTTTTAAGCATACTTCCATAAAATTGCAAGTGTTTTATCAGAATTAGTTTAATGTTATATATAATTATGAAATTCATTCATAACTTAAACATAAAGTTGCTTGACAGAATTAAAGCTAAAACTTTAATAAACGTTGCTTTCTCGGTATTTAAAAATCAAAGCAATTACCGTCTTTAAGTGTGTTATTTCAGTTTTGCAGAAAAACGCTTATAGCTCGGGTTTAATTGAATAAAGCCTTTTTTTATAATAAAATAATAAGCAATTTATGTTGCTTTTTTTTTGGCTTTATGAGGGGAAGAATTTAACTCATGTATCAAAGGAGCTCTTCCGTGAAGTACAGCTGTTTTATTTTTCTGTGAGGCCTGTACGCTAAAAAAATCTTTGTTGACAAACGTCCAGTAGGATCGGGTCTCCTGCAAGCCCAGAACTCCGGATAATTGCCCCTCTGCTCTTCTCTTTGTTGATGAGCCTGTTCAAATGTATATATCTGTTTAAACTCTTTTTATTTTCATTATCTAATATTTTCAGAAATTCTCATATTACTATAATTTATAATTAAAATAGATAATAAAAAATATGCATAATGCAAAACTATTACTGTGAATTATTGAAGGCTAACTTAAAAAAAACTTTAACAGAAATACTAGTGTGAATTTTTGATTTACTTAAGTATCAGTTATAAAAGAATTTATTAATTTATAATATTATTCAAGCAAACAAAATAATTTATAAAAGTAATGCGTGTATAAGTTATTCTATGATGAATAATATGATGAAAAATAAATATACCTCTCATGATAACAAATTTGTTATAAAATAAACTTCATTACTTTATATTACCTATTTTCATTCTTCTTTCTTTCCCTTCAATGCTTAAGGTGATATGAAGAAAGTTTAAAAAGTATCTCGATTTATCTGGGTTCTTTTCGAATTTCTTGATTCTTTACCATATTTTCCCTCAAATTTAAATTTATTTTAAAGTGCTCTTTTTTGAGAATACTCGTTAAACTATATTTGACAGATTATTACCTGCTACCAGTGTTACATATGAAACCAAAATTTCTTTTGATAATTCTTACAAATTATTTTCTTCTAAATAAAATATTCAATGCCATAAAAATTTAATTATAAAACCGAAATTTTTAATAATACATAAACGATCAGATTTTTAGTTGGTAATATGGAATGAAAAATAAATATTTAAACATATGTAAATAAAGTGTTCAAAATAGATATGCATGTATGGTATACAGAAGAAATTTGACAAAGAACTAGACAGAAAAATATTGAATTTTTGAGTCTACTTACCAGTCCACCATGTATCGATTAAAACACGAATATGTACTGTTAGCTTAAGCAATAAATTAGATATATATATATGATGCCATTTGTACTGAAATATACAGGCGCTAAATATTTAACTACGGTTTCTTCGGCATTAAAATTTGACACGTCAAAGTTAGTTAAACATAGTACTGACGACAAATACACACACATGCATGACACAACGTTTCATTTCTTATTTGCTTAGCAGGAAAAAATCCGCGTTTTTCTAAAAGTATTCCACACCGCATACCATATTAAAATTTCTCCATTACTTTTAGTTATTTTGTTAACTGATTTATACATTAACATATCAACAGCTGCATTAAAGTTGCATACGCAATATTATATTTACATATGCGTGTGTAGACAGAGTGATTCTGTCTTTAACCAAATTGTAAATTTTAAAAACATAGCTACTCAGTTAAAACTTTATAGACTACTTATTAACTTAAATTTTTATATAACTACTTATTATATAAAAATTTTTGTAAATTTACTTACTAAAATTCAAAAAATTATTTTGATCATAATTCAATAAAAGGGTAGTTCAATTTATCATGAAGTCATTCCAAAAATGCTCTTCTTTTATTTATAAAGGCCTCTGTACACTATTATTCTTTCAGTTTAAGCCTCTTAGATTAAAGGTTTAACCTTCATATTATGCTTTATGACAACTGTCCGTACAAGCAGTAGAGGTGAAGGGTTCGTGGCGCGATGACAAAGCGGTAGCTGGGTAGAAATTTGTTTAGATGTCATATCCAGGGGCTGATTAAGACCTTAGGGGGCGTATGGCTCATAGTTAGATGTCGCCCATATATATTTAATTCAAAATATAAACCATGATAAATGATGAAATAGAATGTTTTATTTTCAAATGAAACATAATTTTCAGTAAAATGAAAAATAATGCTAATTTTTGTATACTCCCATGCCGAATCACCGGAGATGAAAAATTTACCCGTGATACCTTTTGATTAATGCTTTAACTACGTGCTTATTTTGCTTAATGTTTAATCCGGCTCTGGCCATTTTGCAAGAAAAATATGGTGTGAAAGATGCGAAAAACAGATGTAAGATTTCGTAAGAGCGTGTGAATAAAACACAATAACTTAATGCTGGTACAAAAAAGCAATGTGAACTGGGCTTGACTGGAAGGAAAAATTAGCAGTGTAATTCAGTCTATTCTATTTGCGTATATTCCATTTCGTAATATTTATCTTAGAGTAATTTTTAATCCCGTTAATAATGCATTCTGTTTTGTTATAGACTATTAAATGCTATTCTAATTATATATAAACATAATCAAAGAGTGAAGAGTTTATTTTCTGACTTTGGCATTCCTGTCCTGCACACTATTAGTCTAAGCATATCAATTAGCATGAAAATAATATACGTTACTGTAAGCGTATTGTGAATATGTTTACTTAAATGTTACATGTGTGCTTCAAGGTAGCGAGCATTTTTGCAATTCTGTAATTAGACCTTTTTCTCATTAGATCAACGTCTAGTGTTTCAGTAGTTAGGTATTGGCGGCATTTTATTTTACGGAAAACGCACTTTTTCAAATGATATAAATAATACGAAGGTTTCAAATAAATAAACATTTAAATTTGTGAAACGGCTATGCGGTGGAGACGAGTTAACACGTTCATATACCATGTCGTTAATCCGGGTTAGACAAGTAATGGTCTAAATAAAAATAGAATGCCTACCGATTAACTGTTCACTGCGGACAGGAGGTTGGTTCTCTGGTTTTAAAGGACCTTTAGTCGTCTAAAAGATATAGGCCCATGGCCTGACGGTGGCACAAGGTCGTGCATTTTTCTATCAAGTTTGCTTTTTGTATATTTGAAATTTGTATATCGTGTTTGATACCCGAGTCCGATTTTCAATGATATCGAAGAACACATGCTGACTTTTTGCCCACCACAGACCCGGGTTTGTTTCCCTTGTTTGGAAAAGTATGGATTCATGGGATACTATATAATTCTCATTGCAGCATAAACCTTGCTGTTCTAGCGGCAAACCAAACATTGGCTAACCATCAGAGTAAAAACTTGAATGGTTTACTGAATGAACGCTAGCGCCAATTTGTTCTTCTTCCAGGTTCTAATGACCCGATAGATATTCAGTATGGACCATAACACCTGGATGTAAACTTGAATTCCTTGAAGGAAAATTTCCATTCGTGAATCTTCACTTGGTTTAAATAAATAATTAATAAAATTACGGATTTATGTTGGTATAGTATTCGTGAATTTGTCTCCTTTTAAATATCTCTCAAGGCGGTGGTCATGGCAGCTCTCCGTTTACACACACAATAATTCAAAATTACTAATTCGATTGACCACAAAAAAATTAAGCCTCGTCTACATAAACTCCTCGGCTGCAAACTTTCGTCGAAAATTTGCAGCCGTAAGTTTTAGCCTGCTTAACTTATTTCTACCACTGCCATCTCAAAATGTGAACTTATGAACAGTTAGACATGAGACATATTACAAGTTTCGGGAGATTATGAGAAATCTTACTCAGGGCGTATATTTTCTACGAAGCCGAAAAACATTGCGCCGGCGCTTACTATGAATAACTCCAGTCTATCAAACAGGGAATCTGCTACAACACCCTACATCCCTAAAGCCCACAAATTTCTTGACATACATTCCTAAAACCCAAAGTTCATATACCCGTGAAATATTCAAGATACAAGAAAGAAAAATATGTGGCACAAATTACTTTTCTAGACATTTTCTGCATATGTCAATTGGAATAGTCTTTCATATGGAGCAATTACTCAAAGAAAATTACAGATAAGGATGCTAATAAGAGGGAGAAAATTGCCGTATTAAGTAAAATCCTGCCACCTCAAAAATTATCAACTGTCTGTGAATGGACTAAATGTCTGAGAAAAAATGCTTGAATTTTGTTTTCACCGGAAAAAAAAGAACTGTTTTGTGTAAATATGGACGAATTATTTCGTTCATTTTATGGTAAGAACATTTTATAAGAAAAATTGAAATCTTGAAGGTAAATTTCACATCCCCCAAATGAAGTTTGACACCCCCTCGAGCAAGTATTCTGGCAGACACTCAGTTACACCATCGTAGATTTTCCAAAATGATATGAGAGGGGACCGAGCACATATTTTGTACATTTATACATTACAATATATGTAAAATTGCAATTTATTTCAAATTATTCGGGTCCCCACGAGCCCATATAACTCTGTGCCCATGGCCAGCTATCAAAACTCTGATATTTTGAAAAAAAAAAGCTGTAAATGCCCGCCAGAATTAATTATTTCTGATGCGATTCTTAGAATAGTGTACAAAACTGTAGCTTTTCTTATTTTAATTACTTAATAAATATTTTTAAATACTTCGTTCTCAAATAGTTTGGCTCCGTCATTTATTCACCAGTGAATAATAAAGTGCATTGTGGTGCTGCCATCTATAAACGAAGAAAACAAATAATTTATTGTCTATTGGCCAGGAAAGACGTTTTTGATCTTCTCATTGTACTTTACAGGTTGAATATACACATTTAATGCTCGTGGGATCTTTCGTGAAACCAATGCAATGTTTTTGTAAAATAAATGTAATGTAAGGTTTCTGTGAAATCAATGTAATGTTTCTATGAAATCAATGTAATGTTTCTGTGAAATCAATTTAATGTTTCTATGAAATCAATGTAATGTTTCTGTGAAATTAATGTAATGTTCAAATTTGCGTCAATATTAGAATAAAACTTGCGGTAATACTAAAAATAAAGTTGTAGCAATTTTGTTTCTACAGTCAAACCCATATGACCAAGCTGAAGATGAGTTGTGAAAATAGACAAAGCACGTGAAATTCGATGCATCCATATTGACTGATGAATATTTTTAAATTTATGAGACACAGAAAAACCTTTATATATCGGAAATCCCATTTTATCTGAAAGTCAAATAATGGGTTAATACATATTTCCTTATTTTAGAGTTTGCAAAACAGTGTCTAATGCTGGCGCCATCTAGTGTAGATTTTTTTCAAGAATGATCTTTGAATAGATTTTTTGCGTTTAAAATAGTAATAGTAATAATAATAATAATAATAAAATTATGGCTACACGATCAAAACAGCCAAGAAAACCCTACACAGGGTATCATACCTCATGTACATGGGCGATATAAAGTTATATGCATCGTCTATTCCTCAACTCCGCCACCTGATCCAAATTACAGAGGCATTTTCAAACAACATAAAGATGGAGTTTGGTCCGGATAAATGCAAAATACTTGGAGACGCCAAACAAATGAAACTAGATGAGATTGTACTGGATAACAGAGGAATGATGGAAATCATGCAAGAACACGAAGCATATAAACACCTAGGAATAATGCAGGCCCAAAGACAGGAACATAAACTAGTCAAGACAAAGCTCACTCAAATATACAAGGACAGGCTGAAAACAATATTGAAGACCAAGCTGAATAGAAAGAACATCACACAAGCAATTAACTTCTTTGCATTCCCAGTACTAACATACTCCTTTTGGAATCATCAAATGGTCAAACATAGAACTAGAGGATCTACAACAGGTAATGAGAACCATACAAACAAAATACAGACAACTACATCCGTCAACAACCCAAAGAAAAACTATTCCCTCTAGAGGATGATGGACGAGGACAAATCGACCTGAAAGATCTCCATGAGAAGCAAATCCATAACATAAGGCAGTACCTCTTCGAAAAAAGCAGGCAGTCTCCTCTCATCCAAGAAGTAGTAGACGCAAATATCTCCCATACACCACTAAGTCTCAATACTGACAAAGAAACACCACCCGCATATATAGACAAGAAATAGAAAGAATGGGGAGTCAAAACACTTCATGGCAGACACTATAATGATCTTCAACAGCACCACATCTACAAAAAAATCTCGAACACATGGCTAACCCAAGGAACCTTACAACCAGAAACGAAAAGATTCATGATGGAAATCCAGAACCAGGTCATAAAAACAAGAAACTACCAGTGATACATCCTGAAGAAGAATATAGGAAATGAACAATGTAGACAATGCGACTTATCATCTGAAACCATACAACGTGTAACATCAGATCGTAAGATAATTGCCCAAACAGACTACAACTACCGTTACGATTAAGTGGCAAAAATAATTCACTGAAAGCTTACTGTCAGAAATAAGCTGATAGCAAACAAATACGAATCAGAAACAATACTAGAGAACAAAGAACACAAATTATACTGGGATAGGACTATTATAACAAGACAAGACACACCAAACAACAGACCACAAAAACAAAAGACAAAGAACACAAATTATACTGGGATAGGACAATTAGAACACGACAATAGAATCCCACACAACAGACCAGACATAATTCTAATTGACAAAACCAGCAAAACCGCACACACCATAGACATAGCAATACCCAACACAAATAACATTCAGAACACATACACCACAAAAATGACTAAATACCAAGACTTAAGGTAGGAAATTAAAGACATGTGGCATATGAACACGGTAAACATCATCCCTCTTGTCTTATCAGCAACAGGTATAATACCAACCACACTCCAAAAGAACTTGGAAATACTTGAAATTGACCCCAACACATACATACAGATGCAAAAAACAACAACACTAAACACCTGCCGAACAGTCAGAAAATTTTAAACTTGGCACCAGAATGAAACATACAAAAATATTTTCACACTGAAGGTAGACTTGAGAACTTGGCACCATCGGTCTTAATCTTAATCTTGAAAGTGCGAGAACACAAACAAAATAAAAATAATAATAGCATTAACTACGATATAACAACGGCAATTAAATTTTCTTTCTCCATAATTATATTTTTTTAGAAATATGGGGATGGTCGTTTTTTAAATGTACAAAAATATGTATACAACAAAACTTTGTTTAAATTTAAACCACTTTTGGTTTTGCATAAAATATTTATTTTGGCTATAAAACAACTAAGAACTTAAAATTCACCAAACGACATAACTAAACTAAATTAAGATAGATAGTATATCTTCTATATTGAAGATATTAGGTAATAATTGATGTACAAAGGAAGTGGCATAGCAAAGTGGGGGGTTCAGGAAGCTATATCCTCCATTGGCAATGGCGGTTTTCGATAAAGGCGGGGGAGTGTTGCTCCCAAATATAACCATACTTTATTATCTTTTCTATGTGCACGGGCATCGCTGCGGTGCTTATGTATATTGATAGGAATTTGCGCCCTCCCAATTTTTTTTGTCTAGAATCGCCAGTGCCCATTGGATATCAAGATGACTGTTTTCTTTAACGCAGTATCACATAATCCTCATTAAAGCTATTTCAGACCATAAGTATACGCAGAAAATTCGTAAGAGGTTTATAGGCTCAATGGGGGGATTACAGAGCTACAATTCATATATTCCTATGTTAAATATACAAAATTTCATTGCCACGGGGTTTCACAACCCCAAACACCCCCTGAATTCGCCTACGTTTGTGACCCACTCCAGTTTTCGAAATTCCTACACTACTGCCAGCGACCGACTATGACAATTGGGGGCCCCGGCTCAACTTGCATTTGAGGC
>QLNU02014599.1:24662-36472 GCA_006491805.2 Dysdera silvatica | reverse complement strand
GGCATTTTTCTGTCAGAAAGCCAGCATTCGCTGCCAATTTCTGGTGGACTATTTTCGCTACTTGATCGTGCCTATGTTTGTAGTCTGACTGCGCAAGGATCTTGCATCCTGCCATCACGTGTTGGATTGTCTCCGATGCCGCATGACAGTGTCTGCATTTGTCGCTTTCTATGTCTTTTCTCTGGATGAATTTCTGATTGTTCCTTGTTGCGATCACTTGGTCTTGGATGGCTAGCATGAATCCTTCTGTCTCTGGCTGGAGAGTGCCTTTGGCCAGCCAAGAATTTGATGCCTTTTTGTCAACGTGTGGTTGTTGCAGGTCATTGTAGTGCCTGCCATGTAATGGTTTTCCGGCCCAAGTTCTTAGTTTCTGTTCGTTGGCTGTTTCCAGGACACGCTCTTCGGTACTACACAGGTTTAGTGGCGTGTAATTTGCATCTGCTTGTATTATGGCTTGGATGAGTGGCGATCGGGGACTCTTCAACTGGAAGTATTGCCTCATGCTCTGGATCTGCTTGTCATGTAAGTCTTTGAGGTCCGCTTGTCCGCGTCCTCCTTCTTCCCGGGGTAGTGTTTGCCGTTCAATTGCCGTTGCAGGGTGTAGTTGTCCGGCTCTTCTCTGGATGGTTCTCATTTTCCGCTGGAGTTGTTCTAGTTCAGTGTTGGACCATTTGATGATCCCGAAGGAGTAGGTGAGCACTGGTACCGCATATGCGTTAATTGCTTGCGTGGTGTTCTTCCCGCTCAGTTTCGTCTTCACAATGCTTCTAAGTCTTTCTTGGAATGCTTGCGTGAGCTGGACTTTGACTTTCTTGTGCTCCTGCTGCCGTTTTTGCATTATCCCTAGGTATTTGTAGGTTTCGCCCTCGTCCAAGGTCTTCAGTAGTCTCCCGTCTTCGAGTTCGATGCCTGGTAAATCTTCTTTGCTATTCTTCTGTATTTTGCACTTATCGAGGCCGAATTCCATTCCTATGTCCTTGGAGAATGTCTCTGTTATACTGATGAGTTGTCGGAGTTGGGTGATTGTTGGCGCGTATAGCTTGATGTCATCTACGTACATGAGGTGGGAGACTTTATGTAGGTTTCTCTTGTCTTTCTTCAGCATGTATCCGTATTTACTTGTGTTCAGCATCCTTGACAAGGGGTTTAACGCCAAGCAGAACCACTGGGGGCTTAGTGCGTCTCCTTGAAAGATTCCGCGGCGGATGGGGATCTCGGCCGTTTCTATTTTACTGTCTGGCGTGTTTAGCTGTAACCGGGTTCTCCATTGTTTCATGCTGCTCTGTAGGAATCGGATGATTGAGGGATGCACTTTGTATATGCTGAGTATTTCAAGGAGCCACGAGTGCGGAACAGAGTCGAAAGCCTTCTTGTAGTCTATGTATGCGGTGTTGAGTTTTCGCTTTTGTTTTCTTGCTTGTTCCAGGATAACTGAGTCGATGGTAAGCTGCTCTTTACATCCCAGAGTCCCTTTCTGGCATCCCTTTTGTTCTTCCGTCATTAA
This sequence comes from Dysdera silvatica, assembly GCA_006491805.2. Lineage (NCBI taxonomy): Eukaryota > Metazoa > Arthropoda > Arachnida > Araneae > Dysderidae > Dysdera > Dysdera silvatica. The sequence goes on along the minus strand of QLNU02014599.1, from coordinate 34,968 downwards.
GTTGTTGCTTTCGCTGTGCCGGCTTATTTTTTCAGAGATGCACCCCGTGAGTATCTTGTACAGGGTGTTCAGGCACGTAATGGGTCGGTATTTCGCTGGGTTACTGGTATCCTGGTCCTTCGGTAGGAGGTAAGTTATTCCCTTGCAGAGGAATTCAGGCATTTTGCTGGGGTCTTCAATTATCGCCGTAAGTTCCTTGGCTAATGGGCCATGGGCGCTGGTAAATTTCTTGTACCAGAAGTTGTGTATGCCGTCAATACCCGGGGCTTTCCAGTTGTGCGTACGTTGGATTACCTGCTGGAGTTCCTCTATCGTGATGCCCGTATACTCCATCTCCTCTATTCCTCTCGTAGCCTCCATTTCTTGCTGAATCCAGGGGGCGCTTTTGTGCTGTACTTCATTGGACCATAGTGTCTTCCAGAAGGTCTCTATTTCTGCTGGCTTTGGGGCTTCGTACTTGTCTTTGTTCGCTGGGGTCTCTCGAAGCTTCCTGTAGAAGGCCTTCTGGTTTGCTTGGAATTGCATGTTCTGTTGTTTTCTGTTGGTATAGTCTTTGTATCTTCGGAGTCTTCTGGCGTATACACCCAGTTTTTGTTTGAGGGTATCCAGATATTCGCTGATGTGTTTATTGGGCTCTTCGTGTCTTGTATGGATCCTATTTCTCTTAAGGGCCATCTTCACTTTCCTCACTAATTTCTTACCCCTATTTCCCTGCATGTACTGGGTTATTCGCCCTATGCTGCTGCGGAGCTCTTCTATTCTTTTCTCCAGTCTCACTTGCCATGGTGGTTGGGCTTTGTTTCCTCTATTACTTCGGCTTTCGTTCCTTACTTCGTACCTATTGGCGCGTGATGCCGCTACTGCTGCACAGTATATGGCGGTGTGTATTTCCTGTAGGGAGTTGTGTTTCTGTAGGTGTAGTGGCAGGGTATGTTCATTGAGGATCTTGGTTGCTTTGCAGAGTTTCCAAGATGCCGGTTGACGTGGTATTCTTGGCCTTGTTGCGGCATTCGAGCCTTCATATTCCGCCAGGGCACATTGGAAACCTTCTTCCATTTTCTCCACGTCCCTCCTCTCTTCTTCTTCTATGCTTGTTTGGAGCGGTTCTCTTGCGCCAATAGCTGGTGCTTCAGGGTTTGCCACACTGGTTGAAGTGTTTGCCAGGTCATTGGCGACTTCATCTCTTAACCTTTGTAGTATGGGCTCTGCTAGGAGGTTTGTGGTTATTATGTTCCTGCGTTGGGTTGTTACTCAGGATGGACTTGTGTGGAAAGCATTTGTAGAGATCTTCATCCAGCAGTGGATAGATAATGGTTGAATATGATGATGATGATGATGATATATGCAGAGCATGAATAATATGAGTGGTACTTCTATTAAAAGGAATAGGGAATGAATTTATGAGGGTGCGATATGACGCAAAAGCGATGAAAGGAATATGTGAAATGCACAATATACACCATTTTGCGGAAACTGTAACTTACGGTGTCAGTTTCTCTGAATAACAATTAATCATGAAAGTGATAATTGGCATAAAATTGTGTAAAGCATAAAACTGCATCGCAGTATGTCATGTTATAAATGCTATACTATGACAGTCCGTAGCATAATATATTTCCTGTGTAAAAGTGAATGAAACTTCTGTAATATTTCCAAAGGTTAAGTTTTCATGAGCGACAACGTAATTACATTTTATCCATGGATAGCGTAGTATTGGCTTATATTGTGGAGAGTTTGGTTGATTAAAAACTAAAGAGTGCAATTTTATTATTTCGTTACAAACGTTGGATTTACGTGTATTTCGTTCATAGCAATGTAGTTTAAAATTTTTTAATAAATAACTTACATTGGCGAAAAAAATAAACGTCCAAAAGTTGAATCAGAGCGGTTGTACCAGGAAAAATTTGCAATCTGGTGCAATCATTTGGCATATTGTCATAGGTTTGTGGGTCCACTGCCCATGTCCATGAATCTAGCATGACACAAGGCGGAGATTGTAATATTGGATTTAGACATTTTGTCACCCATTCCTCCTTCTCGTATTTTCCCATTTTCCCGACTCTTGGAACATGTGACGTGCACATTGGAAGTCTGAAACATGTTGTCTTTAACCCAAGGTCCGAACTTCCCAGATTGTTCGCATAAACATAAGAAAAGCTTCCCTTTAAGTTCTCCAGACCTGGATAAAATCGGCGCGATAGTATAGGATTGCGTTAAGGCAGACCTTGATTCCACCAAACCTGCAGTAACCTTTTTACCTTTGTGGGATAAAGTCCTCTCGTTTGTAATGGAATGATAAAAGCCGCTTTGATCGGCTTTTAGCATTCAAAATAAATGCAACCGCAAAATTTTCAATATATTCTACATTATGTTTACGATACGTTGTAGTATATTGTGTAATTTTTCGTGAAACGATATTATTATAGTTTTTTAATCCGCTGACAAAATGGTCCAATAATTTCAATGACAACATACTTAATTACCTTGTTTATTGCGCTCCCATCTTTTTAAATCCATATCATGGACTGGCAAGTTTTGTGCTCTCCCGTTTTTGAATTTTTTTAATATATACATTTTAATTTCGTTCATTTTTGGTTTTTGCTTCCGCTTTGTGATATGTACTTTTTAAAACGTGAAATTTGACTGCAGTTGGTAACACATTTAAATTTCCATTGCGTCATCTGCATTTGTTTTTCACGCACCGATCATAAAAATTAACAACAGTCTTCATTTTTAATAAACTAATATTTGTACGTGTTGACCGTTGGTGCAAAGTCAGTTCGTCACTAACGTCGGAGTCAGAAAATGTTGGCCATCACCTATGTGCAAAGAAACTTGTTTCTTGACATTTTCTTTCAGAAGTAAATCTTCGATTTTGACAAACAGCCATTTACTTTCGCATATTTCCTTTTATATATTCCTTTTTATATTTTGCAATGGCTAAATTCAGTTTTCTATGAATGATATTTACTATATTTTTCGAGTCTCAACCTTATACTATATGATGGCAAAAAATATCACATAACAATGAAATGATACAAAATTAAAGTATTCTTGTTAACGAACACAATCTTTTCTCGACCGCGAACTATGCAAAAATGAATTCATGCATTTCCACTTCTGCTCATATATGGCTTTTGTGCTGCATTCCCCGGAAGCTGCAATGCAGTGGCAAAATTCCATAATTTTCAAATTTTCAAATAGCTGTAAAAAATTCCGATTTGTGAATATCCGGAAAACAACAACGGATATTTTTTATGCATTGACAGGTCTTTTTGTCGCGCTCAGTCACTACCCTGGGTTTGACGTTCATGTGGGGCGGTTCCCTTGTAAGTACAAATATTTTTATGGACTATTTACATATATTTTATGGACCATTTACGTATATATCATGGAATATTTACATATATTTTATAGACTATTATTATTATGAACTATTTATGTATATTTTTTCGACTACTATAAGTACATATATTTTTATGGTAGAGGTATAATAGCTGCATAATATTCACCACACCATTTGTATGACTATTACCGTTTCAATCCATAGCTATCATAAGATGCAGCAAACTTCAGAACTGTAAACATTAAACAGTCATACCTGCTTTCAAAACCTGGCTACGCCTATTAGTAAAGCCGTCAAACTCGATACCTGACAGACACGTAAACCACAGCTGACACGTTTGCCAAGTTTAATTTACCAGTGCGTGTTTAATACTGTTTTCTCCCTTCAAAGTAAATGTAATATTCTCCAAACTCTTCGAAATTTTATCCGGATTCTTGAAGTTTACGGCAATTAATCTTTTTGGTCTTTTCTGTGTAAAACTTATTAAACTTATTTTAAAACGTTGCAATGTTACAAAGAATACAGGGATTTCAAAAGTAAAGCAACGTTATAATAGTAAGTAAGATACTTACGCTTACGCTTACTTACGTTTATGACGTTTCTTTTTCAACCTTATGTCATTGATACTACGTCAAATAATCTTGGACGAATGCAGAGAATGTATTTCTTAAAGAAAAGTTTCTTTTAAGGGGACAGTGGGGTTTATCAATCAAGATATTTAAAGTATTACGCCATGTTAAAAAAGTCTGGCAATCACTGATCGACAACATTTTGTAAGTTAGATTTTAAATACATACTTGTTTAAGAATTAATTTTGTAAACATAACAACATTAATTTGAATTTTATAAAAAAAAGTTAAATTATTACAATACAGTGAAATGACGAGTTTCAACTTTGAAGAAATTCAATAAATATCTTTTTAAATCTATTTGCTACAACGGATGTCAGTGGTGTAGAAAAGGGGTGGGCTAACGGTATCACCTCCGACCTAATGATAATAAAGCGCATTTTCCTTTTCAACTCCGGGTAACTTTTTACTTTTTAAAACTATTTAAGCCCGCTCCCATAATTTTTGATGATAGGGTGCGGGGGTGTTGAAGTTTCAGCCAGGAATTGAAAATTGAAGAAATTTGTACAAAGATTGTTGCAATACATCAAAAGACACGGACTGGTGACAAGATATGAATTTAAAGACTTGATCAATTATGACAGCATGACCTGGCAGCGTGTTAGAAAGCAGCGGAATGAAAAATATAAATGTGGTATTCTATAGCTTGCTTCCCCACAACAGCAGCTTAAAATCGCTTATTATTAAAGCCATCTCTGCTTACGGGAAAAGCATTTCTAATTGACTCCGATTCCTTAATATTCTGAATTGGATACATGACTGACATGAATAGATACCGATATGGATACGTACTGACATGAATTGATTTGAGGGATTAATTTCTTTCCGATCATAAACAATTATCGTTTATAGATGGCAATATATCTATTTATCATTTATTGAATAAAACAAGGAACGATACAAAGAAATATGCCTTTTGAAGTATCATTACTTGCATCAACAGCACTTAATTTGCATTTCCACTAATTAACCGAAGTACCAGGATGGATAATTAAAATCTTATTGGGGAACATTGGGATTTTGCCATATTTTTTTTATGCTGATATGATAGAACAGAATTTCAATTTTGGAGTGAATAAGGAAAGATTAAAATACGCTTGCTTTTCAATCTTTAAGAAATGAAATGAGATATTTAAAAGGAGAGAGAAAATTAAACTTACGTTATTTTAGTTGATATCGTATTTTTAATATTTTGTATTTATTTTAATTTTTTCCCAGATATTGTAACTTTTTACCAAGCCGTAACATTCATTTTTAACACGGATATATTTATCTTGAATCTATTGATTGATATCGTTAAAACCGTAGTGGAATCATAATTTCAAAAATATGAGTTAGCAGTTTATTTAATTAAACATGCAAAAAACTTTAATTGGATTCCTATTAGAAGTAATCAAGTTTTCTAGCAATGCATGTGACTAGAAAAAAAAAAACCACAATTAACTGGTTCGCCGTAAATTCTTTCTAGAAAAGATATTCTAGAAAAATACGAAAGCTAAAGATAACTCTGGCAATCGTAAAAGCGGTTGAAACGAGATAACGAATTTTTCATTTTCATAAGCGCAAGTTTGCCAAAACTGTTTTGAAAGTAATAAAATATTGAAGACTGTTTTACTGCATTTATCGGAAAAAATAAGGTCGATATCCTCACTCTGTAACTTTTTCCTTATCCGTATTTTTTTTCTGCATATTATCTGTTTTTAAATGATTGATAAAATGCGAAATCTATCATGCGTCTGCCATTAAAGAAACGCTATTCCCATCTGTCATTTTCAAACAATCATCCGTCGTTCTACCAGATCATGGACATCACCATAAATCAGTTTCTCCCTTGAATTCGTTAAAAAGCTAATTTTATACTATTGATAAAATAGCCCAACTTTTCTGAACAATCTTTAATGCATTATGATATGGTGGACTTAACGTATCCGCCTGTCGCTCTCTTCGCGGCTTCCAATGGCGCGTTGAACCCGTACAGTTTACAATGCTCAGAATACTTCAAAATTTGGAGGTTTTTTGGGTTTTTTTTCAAAATTTTTTACTACACTCGCAGAAAAGCTACCTGATACACTGTTAAGGCTATGGCGACCTATTAACGCTAGTTCAAGGAGTATTCGTTCGTAAATTGGCGACAATTAAGATAGCCCTCAACGTTATTAGGCTATTTATCGCCTAATTTGGAATGCAGAAAAACGCGGTTGATAAAATTCCAGGCGCCAAATTTCCCGCCAAGCGGACGAAGTCCTCTGAGTGGTCAGTTACTTGAATGACGTCATCGCTCGCTATAATGAATCTTTTTCCTAAATTTAATGAATACGAGATTTTAATTACACAATTTAGCCAATGTTATACGTATTTGGGCATTATTTTAATGTTTTATGTACGAAATGTAATCCCCTATTAACCTTGGCAGTAGTAGAGAGAGTTGAATCATATCGCACCAAGGAGCTCATTCTGCCTCGCCTTATTAGTTTACTTCTACTTTAGCTTTGGTATGATATAACAAAGGCTCGTATTCTGGTTGGAACGATTCAAGCTCATGATCGAAGCCTCTCGCAGGCAACTACGGAAAAGGATCTTGTTCATCGGTTTGATTGGCTTCATTACCCATGATACCAGAAAATTCGTTCAGAAAGTCAATAAATATATTTTATGTTTTAAGAAATTGCCTATTTCTTAAAACAGTTATAAAGAACGTTTCGGGTTCCTTTTTGTACCAGAAAATACATATATTGGAAACCTTTTGTATTTAATCCATATAATATTTACTATCATAGGCGTAATTTAGAGGTTAAATGTGGAGTAAACTGGAGAGGCAAAAAAATTGTATGGGAAAAAATATGATTTTGCCTCTTTTCTAAAAATCTGAGGGACAAGTGCCCCCTTGCCCCGCCAGATTACGCCTATCTCAACTATTATGAGAAGATTTGTAATTTCGTGGATTTGGTGCTCTTCTATTCATTTTCACTTATATCTTTCATTTGATTCCCTATCTTATATATAGTCTATAATCTTAGAATTTGTTCGGCTGCTCGTGTTTAACTTTGTTTCACGGCTATATGTTGTTTACGCGGCTTGAATGCATTTTAAACAGTTTACAAACAGTTTCAATAGTTTCAACAGTTTACAAACAGTGAACTGGAAAGGTATAAAAAGAAAATAACCATAAAATAATTTTATTTAATTCTTTAATCACGTTACACACTATTTGGAGAGAGATATTTAAAACACTTTAAATGTCAAGATTAAAAACTATTTACAAATTCTAATTTTCTTTGGCGAGTTTCTTAAACCTAGGAAAAATAGTAAAACGCTTTCTCTTTCTCTCTCCTAGGAAAATTGAAGCAAGTTGCCAATCTTCGTTATCCTTTTTCATAGATTTCGTAGACATCAATGACATATAATGACAATTAGAGAAAACACTTTGTTCTTCCGCCCTGCGGTGGCGCAGTGTGGTAACGCGTTCGCCTAGTACGCCGTTAATCCGGGTTCGACTCCCAACAGTGCAAAGAACGCTTACTCAGAGATCTCATAAAGATCGCACTGCTCACTGTAGTCCGGGGTTTGGTTCCCTAGGCCATAAGAGGTTCGGATTCCTCGGAAAACAGTAGGTCCCGGCGCAGCATGACCATTGTAGTCTTTGAGCCGTAAAACCACAAACAAACGGATTTGTTCTTCCATTATGTTATAATGGTTACTCGGTCAATAATATTCGATGCTTTGTTATCTAAGGCGATAGAGGGGATATTACTTTTTATAGCAATAATCACATTTTAATATCTTTAATTTCGATAACTCGTATATCCATTTCGAATTACTCGTGTATCCATTTCGAAACTCGTATATTCATATACGAGTATAATAAAATATGATATTAACTGCGAACCTTCTCTAAACAGCAAAAGCTCCTAATGCACGCTAGCATACACAAATATATATTATCACATAATACATTTCGTGGTTGAGAGATAACTCAGAATTGAACTTTCAAAGAAACTTCGAGAAGTATCGTATGGCCTTTCATTCATCCTTACCACATTTCATGCATAATCACGTTCCATGTTACTATGTTTGGCGCCGCATATGGAATTCATTTCCTCGGTTCCTGATTTGTGCAATTGATCAGATCGCTCAGAACAATAAGCGTTACCCGAGAGCTAACCATAGAATGACAGGATTACTTGAGATGATTTGTAAATTTCTAAATTGTGTGTGAACGTATTTTTCTTTTTTTTTTATTGATAGGCTCCGCCAAAAGAACTTAGAAGTGGTTCAATAAAAGGATATTATCTGGGCTACAAAATATATCGTTCCCAAGAACAATACACGTACCAGACGTTAGACTCGAGTGGTGAGAATACAGAGGAATTCCATTTGACAAATTTACGGCGATTCACTCAATATACCATACGATTGCAAGCTTTCAACAAAGCTGGCACGGGTCCTTACTCTGAAGAAGTTACAATTCAGACACTGGAGTATGGTATGTAACTCTTTCTATAAATCTTTGTATTAACAAAGTGCGTTTTATTTCTTTCGACAAAATTTAATACTGGACAATATGAGATTGGCTCATTCTATTTGAACCATTTGCATCAGAGGTCACCAAACTTTATTGACCCAAGGATACGTTTAATGCTTATAAAAACAACGGCTTCAAATATTCAAAACTATACACGTCATCCGCTGTAACTATTTTCGTAGAATATGATACAACAAATAAGTTACCGCCAAAACGCCCCAAGGAATCACTTACAGGTTGAAACACCTCGACATAAATAATTTCTATGATTTTTTTTCATAATTTTTATGATATTTTTCGTTTTATTATTTTTTGATGATAAAGTCTATTCAATGTTTAAATTAAGACCATTGATGCTGCATGCAAACAGGCATACTGTAATCGATATGTACCGGGGTGGGGAATAAATACAATTTCTTTTGATGGCCCTTTGCTACTTTTGCCGTAGGCAAAATTTCTTCCGATGGTTATGTCGTAATTATTATTTTAGTCTATTTGTTGAGTTAATGGAATTTTTATTGAGATCACATACTTGAATTAGTTTGGACTTTATATTTCGCTTTGATTTATAACTTTTACCCAAATGTTTGATTTTATTAACCAATGAGATAAAATAGTATATATTTTTAGCGATAGATGGCAGCACCAGATTACCAAAATAAATACCGTTTTGAGCAGCTTGTTGCAATAGCACCAGGACATTATATATTCATAATAGCTTCAATAACTAAATTCTGGTAAATATATTGTTTACCTAAAAGATGTAATTGCAGTTGTCATTAATTTAAAATTTTCTTTTTAACGGTACCAAGCACTAATACTTAGGTCCCGGATGTTGATGACCCAAAAATTCCTAAAACATGCCCTTACGATTAAAAAATCCCTTAAAACAATTTCCATTATAATTTTTCAAGTTGTAAATTAAATTACTTTAACTTTAGACAAATCGTAGTCCAGAATTTTCATTTTTTTCTCCATGATACGTCAAAAGAGAAGAAAAAAAGAAGTAAATAAGTGTTATGAAAGATATAAGAAAAAAAAAAGTTTCTAAAACTTCGTTCGTAATTATTAGGAAATTTTAATTTTCATAAAAAGATTAGCAAACAGTCACCTAAAAGAGGGAGAAAATCATCTAAAATGCCCTAAAAAGTAGGAAAAAAGACAAAAAAAAAAAAAATGCAATGTCCTCAACATCCTGTCCTTACTGATAATGAATTTAATAATGATAGCCCTCGATTTAATAGTCCGCTGAATTTTGGAATGCAGTATGTTCAATATTCCTGATATTTCTGTATATTCGCAAGAACTATAGATGTTAGAATGATAAGAATTTCCATCCCTTCTATGTACCACTGACTGCTTACAAAACTTTTCAGAAGACACATTTTTATATTAAATTCAGTGCATTTCCAAACGTCTCTAAGGCTCTCACCATAGTCAATCGTAAAGAGCATGAATACCCTCTATTATGATCAAGTGGCAATTCTTTTTTCCTTTTATATGGTAGACAAGTAACATTTTCCGAGATATTTTTTCCAAATTCCAAGAGAGAACCCTTTCCAGGCCCGAATTCCAGCCAGGATAAAGAGGCAATTGTGGCAAGGCATGTAGCGAGGATGAAGGGGCAACTGTGGCAAGGCAAAGGACATGTGGGGCACGGGGCACACTGGGACTGTTCTATATATATATGGCCTGCAAAAGGGTTGCTGGTATCTCACTGGAAGGAGACCCACACGCTGAACGTATGTGACGATGTGTGGAACCGGCCGGGCCAGTAACCTAGTGTCCTACCCCGCCTTCAAGTGGTGC